>DWNE01003317.1:0-16902 GCA_018249875.1 Cecropterus toxeus | reverse complement strand
CCGTACATTGTTTCGGGATAAAAAGTAGCCTATGTAATTTTCTGACCCTTATGCGAACACTACAAAAATTAATATTATTATTATGTCAAATCTCCTTCCGTCTTAGGAATTTTCGATCAGGTCACGTGTCCTCACGCGGTTTATCGTTTTTTACCCATCTCAAAAAGGGCACAACACACTAAAGAAGTTTTCATTTCAAAAATAGAATATCAAAATGTTAAGAATATTTAATATGGTGTTAATATGATGATGTGATCTTCTATGCAATAGAATCGAAAGGTCTCTTACCAGGCTAGGTGATCATGCCTGGGGAGCGGCCGTGCTCCGACAGACTTTGTTCGGAACTTGTATATATGTATGCAGGACGTTGAGAAAACTCCGACAGCGTGATTCAGAATACGGTGACGTCATCTCTTGATGGGTCGCGGGAAATCGCCACAGGACCAAAAATGCGGAAAAAAATCCACATATTGCAAGAAGCCGTTATAGGAAGAATACTCAAAAGTCATCTCACACTTTAATAATCTTAACTTCCAGATGAAGCAGTACGCCAACTTAGAGCAGAGTTAGAAGACGCGCTTAACCGCAGATTAGAATTAGAATCTCGAGTGGAAGCGCTAGAGAGGGACAAGGCGAGGTTAGAGCAGGAGAAACTGATACAGGAGCAAAAGGCACAGGAGGTAAGATTCGAAGTAAAATTATTTTTCGAAGCCACGAAGCCAGTTGTTAGTCCTATTTAAAAATATATTGTCAACACATGAATAAGCATCACATATATAAATCATTCAAATTTATAATAATTACTTATTGACATTGCTACTGCTAAGTCCAGAATTTCAAAATGATGTAAATTTGAGCCCAAATCCATTACGTTGATGAAATGACGGTCGTTAGACTTTTAAAACGTTATAGATTTCTTAACTGCAGGCTATAAAACATTCGCTTCGAGCGTTTTTCGTTTTGCGCTCCAAACATCAGCAGCAATGAACTCGTATAATATGTTCGTTCTTAAAAGGCCGCAAAATTTCACGGCGTATTTTGATTAGTTATACTACAATTTGTCGTGAAAATTATCGAAATTTGCTAAACGGTGATGCTTGCAGCATCAAGCGAGTATTTCGAGGCTTCGTTTTATACATACGGGCCAAATGTAGACACAATTTGTATCAAGAACTCTATAAAAATCGTTGCAGTCACTCTCGAAGTCTTGTTAAATATTTATGAAAACAAAAATAAAGTAAGATGTGTTATTTATTTTACACTTCCTGTTTTTCACGCAGTGTGGATGTGTTCTTATAAATGCTTGCGTTGAACAGCGTCTATGCGTTGGCGAAACTACGTAACTGCACATGTTAATGACGACAATCGTGTTATTGATATTAATTACAATTTATTTCAAATGAACATCATTACTGACTATAAATTTTGTTATGCATATTTTATAGTCCTTAAAGATGTTCGGTATAAAGATTTGGATGTAAGTTTTGACCCCTATATTATGTTTGCAATTACCCATATAGCAGCGAATGTTGTGCTACGATTTATATTCATTTTCATACGATTATTCATAGTCATTTTGAAACATTTTCGTAAGTAGATTTTCAATCAGTAAGTCCAAAATAAAGACATTGTTTGAAAAAGAATTCAATTGTCATGTATGATTCCTGACTTAAATTACCACTTTTTTGAGTTTAATTATCTCACCCTCCCCTCCCCCCTGCAGGCCTTAACAGCAGCAGAAGCAAATACAGCGAAATGGCGGTCCGCACACGAAGCGGCGCGGTCCCAAGCGGCCGCGCGGGCGGAGCGCATGCTGGCGGACTGCGAGTGGAAGATGCGAGAGCTGGAGAAGCGGGCGAGGGACGCCGAGCGGGATAATAGGGAGGTGAGGACATTTTTTGTTTTGTTTCTATTTTCATTTAATGGAAAATGAGCGAAGAATGCCGAGCGGGATAATTGAAACAGGCAAAGGATGCCGAGTGGGACAATAGAGAGTTGGAAGCATTTTTATTTTTTATTATAATATGAAAAAGGGAAGGGATACTAACCGTGATAATAGGGAGGTGGGAGCATTATTATTTTTTGTTTTGTTTTCATTTTTATGTAAATTCAGCGTACGATGCCAAGCGGGATAATAGAGAGGTAGGAGCTTTGTTAATTTTTATAATACGGGCAAAGGATGCCAAGCAGGATAATAGAGAGGTAAGAGCAAGATAGTTAGAAGTAATTGGTAAAAAGCTAAATGGCGGTTCGCACAGGAGGCGGCACGATCCCAAGCGGCCGCACGGGCGAAACGCATGCTGGCGGACTGCGAGTAAAAGATGCGGGAGCTGGAGAAGCGGGCAAGGGACGCCGAGCGGGATAACATTATTTGATTATTATTATAATTATTGAACCCGATAATAAACTCGAGTTCTTTTTGCTTTTATTATAAAATCATCTTTTAGCTAATTACCATATAATTGTATAGTTAAGAAACGCGCAAGATATAACTACAAAAGTCAAAACTATGTTACAAACAAATCGTGATAGGATTGTAGAAAATCATGTATCATTATCATGAGCCTTTAACTCAATTACTGCTATCAGCATAATGTAATGGATGAACATACAATAAAACTTGTAACGAAACGTCTTCTTCCAGCTAACATCAACAGTAGAACAACTAAAAGCAGCACCCCCAACACCTTCGCACGTGGCCGAGCTCACCCAGCTCCGAGGACTGGTCTCTGAGCAGCAGCGATCAGTGCAGTCGCTGACTTTGCAGCTGCAGCGGGTGGAGACCAGGGAAGAGGCGCTGAAGTTAGAAGTCCACAGGCTAAAGGACTTGCTGGAGAAAGATGCAGTTATCCTTAAAGATCGGGATGAGAAGCACTTGCAGGTAAGGACAGATAAACATAGCAAAAAAAAAAAAATTTTATTACGTTAATTCCATAATATTTTTTTTTAATATTTATTTTCAGGAGAATTTTATTGTATTATTAGTATGATGCCAATGAATAAGAGAAAATCGTTGTATGTAATAGCTTACATCTCTTTAATTACAAGAGTTCATAACTTACTATAAGTAATCTATGAGCTCTTGTAAACATAACAAATATAATAAACATACATTACAAAAAAAATGATTTAATAATATCACGTTAATTCATTTATTATTTATTTTGATATTTTTATTTAGGATAATTTTGACATTGTACTGTAAGGTCTAATTGCACAAGATTATTTGAGTTGTTGCTTGAGCAAATAACAACTCGCATGTCATTGTAGTACTTTTTCAAGCACTTTTCTCTCGGACGTTTTTGTGAATCATTTATTGGCTAATGTTTGATTTTTACTTGGAGGTTTTTGTAAAACCTGGCCAATGTCTGGTTTTCATTTGCGTTATAATATCCAACTAAACCATCGGAAGTTTATAGTATTTTACGTAGGTACATCAATTCTTTGATTGGCATGACATCTAAAGTCTCTAGTATCATACGTGGGTATGTAAAACAGCTTAGGTTTGCGACCATTTAAGTTCTCCGAAGTAGCAACGTATTTTTCCAGATGGAATCTAGCATAGTTCGACTGGTGAGGTGCTATCGCCACATCTATTTCTAGCGTGAAGCAGTTCTTGTGTAAGTTAGAAAGATGTGGTCGCTCTCTTAAATTTGAGGCGAGTATTAATGCATCTATGGTCGATTTTAGATAGAACCTTTGTTCTATATGAAGTTGCTTACAGATGTCCATGGGCGGCAGTAATCACTTACCATTACGTATACTATATTGATATTATATGATAAAAAAATGTGATTGACTTCAGATAGAATCGTAGTTCTATATGAAGTTGATCACTGATATCCATAGACTGAAGTAACTTCTTACCATCAACACGCTCGTTTGTTACTACAATAAAAAACTTCTTTGTCAGGACATCCAACGCCTAGAACAGCAACACGCAGACAACATATCCTCGCTTAAAGCGGAGCACGCGGAGTCTGTCGCGGCGGCGGCGTGCGCACGCGCAGCGGCGGAGCGCGCACATGCGGAGCGCACGCGCGCCGCGCTCGCTAACCTGCGCGCTGATGCTGAACGGGACGCTAAGAACGCAGAGCGGAAGCTGAGGGAGGTTACCGCTAGGGTAAGTTACTTACTTTATACCTTACTACTTGGATACTTATACTTAATAGGATTATGATGGAAGTAAATAGTGTTTTTTTAGTAAAAAGGGCTGCTACACAAATGACAAATAGATAGCTACTACTATTAATACAAAATATAAAAAGGTAAGTTTTTAAATGCTACCGTAGTTGAGCAATATCTCAACATATCGAATGTTACAGTTACCACAATAAGGATGGTAGCTATAACTACTAGAGTCAAACTGACAACGTAATAGGGAGGGGAGTGAATGTCAAATCAGAAATAGGCTACTAAAAGTTCAAACGCACGTATAGAAAAAGGTCTATGATAAAATATAAATTCCTAAATTTAATTAACATAGCAATAAAACTTTTATCCCCCAGTTCGAGAACCTCAAGGAGGTGCTAGCGGCTAAGGAGGCGCAGTTCGAGCACGCACTCTGCGAGGCGAACAGCAAGGCGGACTGGGACGTGATGCAGCTGCGCCATCTGCTGGACAAGGCGGACATCGCGTACGCGAACAACGTCGAGAATATGAACGAGCGGTTCGAGCGGGAACGAGGTGAGTGCTAGGACCTAGTTTACACTGAAAGGTACCAGAACATATGGAAGTTAGCGCTAAATGACAGTAAACTCACTGTTCGAGGACATGTAGAAGGTACTAGCCAGCAAGCAGGCGCAGGCGCAGAGAAGGCGGACATTGCGTACGCGCATAATGACGAGAATATGAATGAGCGATTTGAGCGAAAACGAGGTGAGTGCGCTAGGGCCTTACTGTGAACTCAATGTTCAAGAACGTGTGGACAGTAATAGCCAGCAAACAGTTGCAGTTAAAGCACGCCTTGAGCAGCTATGCATTTACTGGCTAGGTAGATCATTATCTACATCAGGAATAAAAAGAAGTAAATAAAGAGAAATGTGTGAGTCTGTTAAGATCCAGCAAAGAGGCGCGATTCATTTTGCTTTTGGACTAGGTAAACAAGGTAGACATTGTAGTCAACGTCAAGAATTGAAAATGAATGCGTGGAATATGGGTCTCTGTCAAGCCAATAGTCAAATCATGAAACCACAATCTGTGTAAGAACTTTATTTGTTTTCGGAAAATTTATATTTCCCCTATATATTTTTAATGGATAGTAAAACTAGAGAACTCAAGTCTGCCAACTAAATCTAATCTACTAATAAATATTTGTACAACGAGCGCTGATTGTACATCAACGCCTCTTGTACTACTGAAATCTCTCTCGTACAAAAATATGGTAGAAAGCGCAAAAAATAATAAAATGTACGTAAATCGATTATTCCAGAACGCCTTACAAAGGAATGGTCAGAGAAATTACAAACAGTGGAAGAGGAAGCGGCGACAGCAGCAGACGAGGCCAAAAAGCTGCTGGAGGCCACGCGCGCGAGGCTCGTCGCTGAGAAGCTGGACCAGATCAACAAACTCAAGGACAAACATCGTCAAGAGATGGGTGAGTTGTTTTGTTGCTAAAAATTGTACCATGTGGTGTCGGCCATGAAGAATATCACACTGTCTTCCCACTAGGGGAAGCTTATGTCCAGCAGTGGAGCTCAAAAGGCTGACTGAATGACGTCACCTGTTTAATACCGAGCCAGGCATTCTTAATTTGAGGTAGAATTCAGATGGTGGGATTAGATCAAAAAAAAACTTCGTTGTGAAATTATTAGTCCGTCATATTGCGGTGGCATTTTTGTTTTAATTTCAATATAGAGGGGTCATTTTTTCTTAATTTAAAAGATTTCATTCTTCATCAAAATAGGCACCACAATGTAATTTGTCGCGTAAACTGCGAAGCTACTTCTGACTCTAATATGTGGGACGGAGCTTATGTTAACACTAAGTTGGAAAGTCGTGGGTAAGTCTTTTACCACACCCTTCTAACCAGAACACAGCATGCAGATAAAGAAAAGACAAAAAACTTTTCAAAATATGATACATTACTGTATGACAATATTCTCATCATTGTAGGCGCTATCGCGTTTTCAGATGAACAGTGGGAACTGTTTATGACTGATAAAGAAAACTGCCTCGCGAGGATGAAGGCGGAGTGCAGGCAGGAGGGGGAGGAGGAGAGGGTGAAGCGGGAGAAGGAGTTGCTGGAGGAGATCGCGGGTGAGTACAGCCATATAGGCGTCCTGATATAACAGTGTGCGGTGTGGTGTCGGTATTCATAGGCACCACTTCCTCTTTTCCCTTGGATGTTGTAAGAGGTTTCTAGATAACAATAACCAGAAAATCGACACTCTGGGGTTACACGCACGCCAGGCGCGATAACCATTGGCAAAATTATTTTTAGGGGAGGCCTATATTTAACAGTAGATCTGTAAAAGATGATAGATTAATGGGAAATTAAATCTTAGAATAAATAGATATAGTTGGCCGCAATGAGACCAATTAAAATAGATAAGAAGAAACATCTTTCTTCTGGAGTAGTTACAATTTTAACAGAAAATTTCCATATTTCCACAGAGCTAAAATCACAGATACACTCAAAATCGTCGGATTTCGACAGCCTGGCGGTCCGCGCCGCCGCGTGCGGCCGCACGCTCGCCGTCACCGAGCAGGAGCTCAGGTAAGGCACTGCACTTACTATAAGCCCAGTTAGACAAGGCAACATTAGACTACCTACTAGTAAAAGCCCAGTTAAGCAAGGCAACATTAGACTACCTACTAGTAAAAGCCCCGTTAGGCAAAGCAACGTTGGACTACCTACTAGTAAAAACCCCATTAGGCAAGGCAACATTAGACTACCTACTAGTAAAAGCCCCGTTAGGCAAAGCAACATTAGACTACCTACTAGTAAAAACCCCATTAGGCAAGGCAACATTAGACTACCTATTAGTATAAACCTAGTTAAATAAGATTACCCTGGACCCACTATAAGACCACTTAAGCAGTAAGCAAGGCGACACTAGTCTGAATACTACTAGTCAACTAGCTCGTATGCTTTGACTGACTATTGGGCTTTGATAAATTTAGGGACCAACCAATGTGGAATGTTTTGCCAAGGTCAAATCCTGATTACTATCAAAAAGTATCGTAAGTGGGTAAGATAAAAGTAACGGGGTACTTTCACGTAGTTAGCTATTTCGTTGAGGGTGATAAGGGAAGATGCGTTTAAGTTTCTTAGACATTTTAATATGTTACGGGGTACTCATGATATGCGGTTTTTGAATTTCTTTTTGCCGATATTTCGACCCAGTTACATGGATCGTGGTCACGGCGAAACTTCAAAAACCGCATGTCGTGAGCACCCGTAACATATTAAAATGTATCAATTCCGCGATAATATCAGTTTAAAATCATAAGTTTCTTAGACATCTTGACGGGGTCTTGACCTTGAATTCCGCGCTCTTACCATAGAGAAATGGGTTTTTAAATTTTGACCGTTTTTGGGTTTGTAGTCACGAATATACGAAGAAATGAATGCATCGTGATATTTGCATGCTGGTATGCTTAATATTAACGTTTCCTGACATGAAAATCGTACAACGTGTAATAAAGAAGGATGGTAGATAACTAAAACAAAATTAAAAGAATTACGTTACAAATGCTACAATGTTTCTTGTTTGACGTAGTAGACAATTTTATAACGTGGCAACACGGGACATTATGTAATTTTCTTTTTAATAGGCTGATTTTTTATTGAATTTTACTTATAATTTGAAATTTATAGAAGTAACCATGAAATGACCTTAAGATTCATAAAATTAGAATTAATCGCTAATATTTATAAAATTATATCGACTACGTTTTTATCTGAAATAAATAATTATCACTCTTAACTTATTATATATCCTAAAAAAAATCACTTACTGAAATAAAAAATCTTTCATCAGGAAATTTAGACGTATTCATTCAATTTTTGACTGACTTCAATAGTTTCATATAAGTATATATCTAATATTAAATATTGCTCTAAAATTATCGAGACGATTTTCATGCCATAATCATAATAATTTTAACAAACCAACCATAATTGGTAGCAAAATTTAGTCCTAAACATGTTCTTGAAATTATTATTATTAATGCACCCGTTTGAAACTAATTCAGTTATTTTGAAATATTGTCTTTTGGACGAATTTGGCTACCACATCGCATGTCCAAATTGTATCATCTGGTAACTAAACTTATCGTGGAAGCATACATGTATTATGTTTTACACATAATTGGACAAATATTTGTTGTGAATTAGACTATGTCTAAATAATTCTCGACACGGATGTATAGATCAGCTGATTTATATCAGTTTAGCGGGAGTATTATATCAGTAATTTTATCACAAATTTCTCTTTGCTAAGATGAAAATTTGCGGACGAGTGTTAGGACCAAGCGAGTAGAGAAATTCATTGAATGACAGAATGACTCGACACCACGTAATATTTGCTTGAGTGATAGGATTGACGAAATTCATTGAATGATAGAATGACTCGACATGACGTAACACTCGTATGAGTGACAGGGTTGAGGAAGGCTTTTAAATGATATTACGAACAACTATCGACTTTGTCATTTTTGAATGATATTATCGGTTATCAAGTTATGTTTTATATTACACCATGCCAAATTACTAGTGTGACAAAATTCAGGTAACAAGGGAAATTGACTAAGGAAACTAAATCATACTACGCAAGTGTCACAGGGTAAGATCTTGTTAAGCGTGTCATAAAGTTTACGTGATGATTGAATGACGAGGTAACATGAATGATACAAAATTCCATGAACATAGTATATTTTTATTAAGGTGGAAGGAGGAGTGCAACAGCAGTGTTTGCCGAAAAGTAAAGCGAATAAACAGAATCCGAACTTTGTCAAAAAAAGACACAAGTGTCCATATGGCTGAAGATTTTTTCTATTATCGAGTATGCTAAGGGTTTAGAGTTACCCCTTAAACTTTTTAATGACAAGTGATCTCCACTCTCACTGCCAAACAAATTCATTAATCTGAATATAGAATATAAAATCCGTGACAAGAATTATATATATATTTGTAGAAATAAAGTACAGCTACTTCTTATTTGTACAATGTATCAAAAATTGTAACATATTTATTGTATGTTTCTTATACGTTAATAACAAATAACTGTCTACATAAATTACACATTTACATTACATTTACATAGTATAAATATATCACCAATACATATTCTCGTCTCATATGTCATTCACTATTTCCATATATCATTCATTATTTTCGATTATCACCAAATCAGTCCAAAAGGCAGTATTTACATTTCAAACAATATTTTAAGACTTAAACATATATTTCGATGTATTTTGCAGTTTAAATAGTTCGATGGTAGCAGTCAGAAATATCGATGCAAAAATTAATTTATGTAATTTGTTTATTTCAAAATAGTCATTTATGTTAATACCTTAATGTTTTTCAAAACTGTAACCACTTTGTTGACAATCATTTTTTTTTATTTAAGTATTTTACGACTATCCAAAAATATAAATGAATAATATGAATTTCCCTAACGACCATTTAGTCAAAATAAATACTGATTTCAATGACATGATGGTTTATGTTGAAAATGATGTTTATTTCGAATTTTACACCATTTAACGTAAATAACATAACATAACGTAACATAAAACGTAGTTCTTCGGAAATACTTTCGTATACTTGGTAACGCCACCATTTTGAAATCACGTCATCACTGACGCTACCATCGATTTTTTTTAAATGAACTATTGCACTTATGTATTAAAAATTGCTAGGCATCACGGTTATTCCGTATTTATACTAAGCAGGTAAGAATAGTGTGTAGAAACTCCATGTAGGGTGTTGTCGACAGCGTACGATGGGTGTGCGCGCTCGCGGCGGGCGCGCTGTGCGTGTGCGCCGGCTCGCTGCGTCTCGCTCTCGCCGCCTTCCTCCTCTCGCTTGCACTACTCTTCTACGTCCGGATGAGGAAACGGGCCGAGGAAAAAAAACTATAGACACTTCCTATTTTGAATTTTTATGTAGCTTGTTATAATGTACCGCGACTCCGTTTTGGTCACGTACGGTAATAAGTCCTATGTCCCAATCCAGTATGCCAAATTTCATCGATATCAAACGATTTTGCGTGAAAGAGATAAACATACATACATCACGCGTTTTAATTAGTAAGAAAGAATATAAAATAGTAAGATAAGCTTATGTCAGTGTTATTGGCTTATATTTAATTAAACACTTACCAATATCTCGTTTAATAAAAAAAATATTAAAAAACATTTATAACCCAAGGTTAACATAAAATATATGACAGACTAAAACCAGATGTTAAGATAGGTACCTACTACCTAGTGCGTTGTATGTTTAGGTACTACTAAATATCTTCCTTGAGATTATGTACTCCTAATACAATAATAGTTCAGACAATAATTATTATGTCTTTTTAAAAACACCTGTTCTACAAAAGTAATTGTTAAAAGGTATATTCTTGTTTATGTAGATATATTGCAGAATATAACACAGTTATACTTATTATTATTATTATTAAAACATCTAATTGCCTTGCCAAAAACTAATAAAATTAATATTAAAATGAATTAAGGCCGCATTAGCGTTGAGATATGTTCCTTTATGACGAAAATAATGAAAATATACATATTAAAGTGATAAAGTCATTACGTACTACCAAAATACAATGTGGCATGATGAATCTCATTGACGATTAAGTAATTTGAATATTTTGTCCATTCCTAACGTCATAATTTGTATGTTTTACTCAATAGCCACGTACTTTAGCGAATCTGACACATTTGCAGCAACAATTCTTAGCCATGTAAAATCAAAAGTACAATTGTTTATGGTTTGTGTAGGCGTAACATATTTAATGAGCAATTTTATTATCATAATTAGAAGAGCAATCATTCAATATTTTTATGTGTAGATACGCCCATTCTAATAAACCTTGATTTGTAAGTACTGGCAGATATAGGGGGGGCTAAAACCGAAAGGACTTGACCTGTATCTTCAGATCTAAATGCAAGTACATACCTATATAATCAGTCCATTCATCACAGGACCATTTTGTGTAACGTGGGCCTGTGATGATGACAGGAACATCCTGAGTCCGCCGGTGCTTGCAAATCTTGCAACTTAACAGCCTGCAAAATTATCCTAAACACTGATCTAAAGGTAATTTACGATTGGAGGGGAAAAAGGGATAGGAGGATACTCGTCCAAAATGTCCGAACTTTTCCGACCATGTTAACTATGGACGGTTGCTTAGGTTGACATGTAAATGACAATGATGATGACCCCCTCCACTCCCCCCCGTGACATTTACACAGAAAGATAATTTTATTTAGTTTGTAAAGGAAGATGTTTTATGAGCGGTCTAAACGTAACTAAAATTATGAATGTTTTAAAATATTATTTATAAGAAAATTATTGTACTTGAAATGTACTTAACTGCCTAATTGGACTGAATACGACGAATCATTGTCAACTCATTTATTTGTATTTATTATTCTATGCTTTGTAAATTCATTGCATTTCATAATAACACCTACCTTGGATCGGTATAAAAAAGAAAGAAAAAAATCGTAAACAAGTAGTACTTTTATTTACTTTAATTAACAAATCAACAAACAACTGTACCTTTTTTGGTAATTTTAAGAAATCAACAAAAAATAATACCTTTTGTTAATTTAATTTAATAATTCTACTTACGTTAAAATATTATTTCCATCAAATTTCGTAATTCCGTTTTCTGTTCACTTTACATACACTATGATTAAAAAACTATCTTATTGCTTTAGGAACATATTTAGTTTTGCTCGTGTTATGCAGTGAATTTATGAGAGAATTCTTTTTAACATCATTCTGTCATTATATAGATTTATCGTGAAAATTTCTCATATTTATATACTTATGTGTTATAATTTTTATATTTCATACAATCTAGTCATATTTAGCTTAGCTAAAGTTTTCTGCTGTGGTGAAGGCTATGTATTTCGATGTGTTTAATACTAGGAAATTTAATAATAGCTCAAAACGATTGTGATTGCATAATGCTTGTTTTTGTAATTTTTTACTGTTTTTCACAAAATTTATAAACTGCAATTTTAATAAAGTAAATACTAAGGACATATATTTTATTTTACCTGTGTTAATCTGCTTTTTTGGAAATATTTCTTAATTTCACACACTGAAATAAATTTCAACTTTTTTTAAAATAACCACTTTCATATTTTTAATCTGTCAGAGGATATTTTCCCGCCAAAATGTCTATAACTATACAAGACAGATCTATAGTACACTTTTTACTTTTAAAACACAAAGATATCAAAAACATACAGCCAAATACAATTTAACGGTTTGACCCTAACTAACACGATCAGAGAGGCTCTGGAGAGGGAGAGGATAATGCGAGAGAAGAGGTCAGAAGATGCAACTAAGATGAAACAGATAGAAAACGCTTCGAGAGACCAGATCGAGCATTTGGGCAGAAAATGCGCATGTTTAAGGAAACTGTAAGTACAATTAACAACATATCTTTAATTAATAATTATTATTTTTTATAAATAATGTGTTTTATCCCGAATTTTCAAACTAATATTTTTTTGAGTTTAATTTTTGTTAGATAAGTAACGATCGTAACAGACTACCAACAGATGGGATTATTTTCTTGACATTTAATTTTTAAATCAAATTATGCAAAGCAAAACACGGGAAGCCGTGGCATTCTCTTTATCTTCGCTCAAAGCGTATACTTATCATACTCATATTTTTAGAACATTTTACTAAACTTCAACAGCGCGATTTAGCATGCTAGTGGCGCCATCTCGTGGCGACTTATAAAGTATTTATTTCAATTCACACGCATTGCACCCGTTAGCCTTCATGCGAAATTGTATTTTTTTTTATTATGTTTATATAGTTTCGACGACATGCGCGCTCGGCTGGCGACTCGTGAACGCGCGGCGGAGCAGGAGGCGCGCGCGAGAGAGAAGGAGCTGCACCAGCTCAGGGCAGAGGTCGCGAGGCTCACCAAGATACTCGTGGAGGAGAGGTACTCTGGTGTACTTAAAACTATTTAGTCATGAGTGGGCTGATACGATGTAACACGATACATGTATATAATACGCATGATATTATTAGGAATACTTGTTTGGCTAAGCAGTCTGTTACACAACGGCGGCTTTGCTGGTTTATGAAGTAATGTTTTTCAAAAAACTACTGTTGTAATTCCTTTATAACTTAAAATATAGCCATTTTTGATTGAATACTTTTATTGCACTAAATTTGGTTTCGCAACGAGCGCTCTTGATTACATTACTAAATTAAAGTGAAAATTAAAGATAAAAATATAATAAAAAAAATATTTTGACATGTCCTCCGTAATACCATACCACTTCCAATTACGAAGATGCAAGGGGATCTGATTTCCGAGGAAAAACGTGTACATAACAAATTTAGACTCCATTTTTGGGTATCTATGTGAGTAGATTTTTACTTAAAATATGTTAAAAATCAGATGTGTTAAAATTTATTACACTTATACACGGAGAATCTTAGTCAAGGGCTATGAATATAGAATATAATATATTCTATACTCATAGCCCCTGACTAATAGCGATATGAAATATAACTTCCAGTTCACCAAAACTTGGCGCGAGAACACGAGCAGACGGCTGCGAGAACGCCATCAAAGCTGACGAGAACGCCAAGGTTGCCGAGCCTACCGCGCCACGACGGAAGGGTATATAACTTTATATTGAGTACGTACAGTTTTATTAATTATCCCCCATTCACAAGGACACCTATGGTAACTCTCCGCTGGCACACTAACGCTTTATGTGTTATCTGTGTTGAGCTTAGAGGCCTTGCTCCAAGTAAGATACTTCTATACGATTAATGTGATATCACTTTGTAATAAAATAAAATGGCTGTGACATACGGACAGACTGACATACGGACAGACGGACACACGGACGAACAGACAGACATGACGAATCTATAAGGGTTTTGATTTTTGCCATTTGGCTATGGAACCCTAAAACTCGTCTTATATTGATATACATATGAATTAAATTTAATGCTGAGTAACTGAAATACTTTGATGTAAGTTGGAATTTGTATGAATGTCAATATTTAAACTTTAACGTCTAAATAGAAGTTTCACCAATTATACAATACAGTGTTTACGAATTAAGAATTTATTAGACATTTATTATATATTTTATTTACAATTAGACAAACTCATCTATTAATTAAACAAAAAATGGATACGATAATCTTTACCGTTTCATAGCATTGAAATTAAAGTTATTAGCAATACAAATAATATCAAGTCATTCATCAATAAGTATCAAAGTATTACTGCAAATATATTTTAGAACAAACCATGATTTTTAATAACAATTCATATCACATTAGTCATTTAGACGGTGTCCCTTACTTCGTAAAGGCCTCAAACATGCGCATATTGTTGAGTGTACGCTTTGGCAAACATATACAACTGCTCACTTATTTAAGTACTCAAGTAGAAAGTATAAATAACAAACATAACACAATACAAGGCACATATTAAAACATTCATAAACATTAAATGGTTTAATAAAAGTTGTTCTCATACGTTTTTCATAAATTATTGATTCACACGAAAATGATACGAACAGACCATATTACTGTGATCTTGGTTAAAATGGGTATATTGTTGGAGTAAGCCTGATTTTTATTCCACTGAAGTATTCACAAGAAACTGAAGGCAATTCATCGATTCTATTCAGTATTTTTTTTTTTGTTTTTTAATGTTTCTAGCTATGTTACTTGTTATAGTAAAATATTTAGAAAATCTTCAGATAGATCTTGTTTTGTACAAGTCGATTTTGCCAAAATCACAGTTATACCTGTTTAAACTGAAGGTACAGATTTAATTTATGATATTTGTTATACATAAAATCTTGTCAAATCAAGATCTCATAGTCGTAAGACTGAAGTTTAAATATTGAAATAAACAAAGTTAAAACTATTTATATTTACCTAAATACTAGAATCAACAAATACAAATAAAACACACCAAGATTTATTGCTTAAAATAATATAATTAATAAAACTTTAGCAATTTAATTTAATTATTAATTTTTAATATTCTTGTAATTAGTTTTATGTCGTCTGTATACGATTTATATTTATATTGTACATAAATTTAAAGTTTGATATGTTGTCTAGCAGTAAATAGCTTACTTATTTTCCTACTAAACCGTTTTCAAAAGGTTTTTTCTTTGAACTATTAATAATGAGCGCTCTAACTCTACAGAGTATAAGAAAGAGATACATATAATTTTCAGGTGGAACTCTTCGCACTCCCGAATTCGCGCGGAAACGGCCGACACTGCCCGAACTTCAAGCGCTTCCGCCGGAAGCGCGGCGACCGCTCAGTGAAATGGAAAATGGCCGTCGTCGCGCCAGCAGCGTCGATCTCCCAGCTGTCCAAGTGCCAGTTAGGATTAAACAGTTGGAAGAGAGAAATAAGGAATAATCGTTATAGTTTCATGCGTCAATTATGAGTCAAATTTATTTTTGTAGCTAACAGTGTTGAAATCTAAATAATCGGAAAATCGTAGAATATTTAAGTTGTTTTTTTTTTAAACATATACAAAGAAAAATATCGATTATACTGTTTTTTCCGTATCTATATTATTAAATTTAATAGCACCAGGAATACAGAAAACTACACCATAAAGTTCAAAATCTATGCAGAAGAGATAAAAATGCTCACATTAATAACATCTGTGACGACATCGAAAAGTCCTCTAGCACTGCCAATACAAAAGATCTTTTTGACAAAATCAAAATTGTTACTAGACAATTTAAACCTAGAAACTGGTCAGTGGAAGATGCTTATGGCAAGGTTCTCATCGATAGAACTCAGATTCTAGATCGGTGGCGTGAATACTGCTTGACACTATATAGTGACACAACTGGGCGCAGTAATATCCATAGATTTGACTACGGTGAAAGAGAACCAGATATACTTTTCCATGAGGTCGAAACAGCTATACTTCGTCTCAAGCCCAAAGCATGTGGTGCTGATGGTATAACTGCAAACATGATCCAAAGTATGGGACAGGAAGGCACTAAAATTCTGCACTCGATTTGTCAGAAAGTTTGGAGAACAGGACAATGGCCTAAAGATTGGGTTGAGTCTTTAGTAATACCACTCCATAAAAAAGGTTCCACTCGCAAATGTGAAAACTATCGAACTATATCTTTAACATCTCATGCAAGTAAGGTATTGCTCCACATAATAAACAAAAGACTCGAGCACTACATCGGCAGACAAATCGCAAAGGAACAAGCGGGATTCGTCAAGGGCAGAGGTACACGCGAACAGATATTAAACATAAGGCAGCTTATAGAAAAAAGTAGAGAATTTAATGTCCCTATGGCCCTCTGCTTCATCGACTACGCAAAGGCATTTGACTGCATTAGCTGGGAAAAAATGTTCTTGGTGATGAAGGAGATGGGAGTGCCACCACACTTAACTTTCCTTGTTCAAAATCTGTACCTTGACGCATACTCAGCAGTAAAGATTGACAGTATGGAATCTCAGCCCTTCAAAGCCGAACGAGGGGTAAGACAAGGCTGCATATTGTCACCCCAACTGTTCAACTTAGTTGGCGAACATATTATGAGAAGAGCCACTGAAGGATGGGAAGGGGGGATTCGCGTGGGAGGACATCTTGTCAACAACCTGCGATTTGCTGATGACACAACCATAATTGGCGCCGATGAATATGAGCTGTCGGAAC
>DWNE01003316.1:0-16909 GCA_018249875.1 Cecropterus toxeus | reverse complement strand
AGGTACACCGAAGCCTTGGGAGAGACTCCGGGTTATGTGGGATTTTTACCTACTAAAACCCCCTCGGTGGCCTTCCTCAGCGCTTGCAGGGGACTCCGGGATCTCCAACGGAATGCACCGGTGCCCCTCAGCGCGGCGCCCCTTACGGGCTTATCTCTTGGGGGACGTGTGACTGTCCCCCTACACCTTCCAGTGTTTGCAGTTTTGCACGACATGCAGCCACACATGCCGCCGTCATTCTCAGGGTTGTTGGCTGGGCGGTTCGAGCTCCCACTGAAGCTGCCCTCAACCCCAGAAGCCCCCTTCTAGCCGCCTCTTACGACAGGCAGGGGATACCGTAGCCGTATTCTACTCCCCGGCTACAGGGGAAGTCCAAATGACCTGTCCTAAAGCGAATCGACAATGAAATCTCTATAATAATAAAAACAAACAAAAAGTATTTCATTTATAACTGTTAATTAACTACTCAGTTACAATTAAATCTTATTTATCTGTCAAAAAGATATTAGTCAAATGCATAGTTGTGTAGTTAAAACGCAATTAATAATACTTGCATAAAATTATCATAAATCTAAGGCCAATTTATTTTACGTAATTAATTTACAGAATATGTAATAAATTATCTAGTCAATCTTATAAAACAACGCCAGACGAATAATATACCTGCATAAATATCCGGTTTTATTTTAATTTTTCGTAGTCAAATATTTACAATAAGTAATTTAAATACTTGTTTAGTGAAAACAAAAAGAAATAAACTTCACGGAAATATAATAAAAACATAATTGATATACGTTTCGAAATAATTAATTTTTAATGCGTTAGTTGTAATTAACGGTAAAAGATAATTATGACACTGTATTTATTTACATAAAAGGTATGAGATAAATATATTGTATGTAATATTTATTATGATATTGTACTTTAATTACGATTTTTATGATTTTTATATGTTACACATAACGGTATTTTTGAGTGCAGTTCCGTGTACAACAGTGTTTTTAGGGTTACGTTCTCAAAGAGCAAAACGACACCCTTTTTTATTTTTTGTATCGGGAGGGAAAACCCTCAAAAGGTACCCGACACTTTGGGAGCAACGCCGGGTTATGTGGGATTTTTACCGCTCTAAAATACCCACCGGTGACCGTCCTCAGCGCTGTGTGAAGGACTCCGGGATTTCCAACGGAACACAACCGGAGTCCTTCGAGCGCGATGCCCCTTTCCGGGCCCTTTCCCGGCGAGCATTTACTCTCACCATGTCTTCAGGTTTTTACGATGACATGTGACCACACATGCCACCGTCCGTCCCGGGGTCGATTGGCTGGGCGGCTCGAGCTCTCACTATTACCACCCGCAACCCCGGAAGCCCCCTTTTAGTTGCCTCTTACGAAAGGCAGATAATACCGTAGCCCTATTCTGGTCCCAGAACTACAGGGACAAAAGCGACACCCTATTACTAAGACTCCGCTGTTTATCTGTCGCCTGGCTGGCTGTTCGTCTATCTGTCAAGAGGCTGTATCTCATGACCCGTAATAGTTAGATCGTTGAAGTTTTCACAGATGATGTTATTATTTTTGCCGCTATAACAAATAATACTAAATCAGAATAAGATAAATATAAATGGGGGCTCCTACACAACAATCGTGATTTTTCTGACGATTTTTATAGATTTATAATGGTACGGTTTTTTCAATGTTAGCGTCAATAACACTTCACTTTTGGCGCTTGACGCCTACAGAGGGTGCTAAAGTACCCAGCTAAAATTGGGAGGCGTCGAAGTTGTTTAATATTTATTGTAATAAACATAGTACTTGAAGGAAATCGACCTTTTCAACGTAAACAGTTTTATGATTTCGTTCAAGTGTTCGATTATAATCACAGAATTTCATAACATTACATCACAATAAGTGCATACAGTAATGTATTAAATAATACCAAACCTCACACAATATGTCGAGAGATTACTACAAGTTTAGAAACAATTCAAATATACACAAACGTTTGTGATATAGAATTAAAACTGACATGGCGTGTGTACAAGTGCGACAATGTAGCAAAGAAGCATTTCAAAAGAAGCACCTTCACATCGAATGTAATTACAGCAGGGATGGCCGTCTAAATTGATCGAAGAATCGATTTCTTAAGACCAAAACATCGATTTTTAAATCGATACTATGCAATAAAAAAATCAGCAGCGAATCGCTTCGATTGGTTGTAAAATAACATTTATAGAACAAAAATAACAAGCTCTTTATACATTCACTTTTCATTTGTGATACAAGGCTAGTATAACCGTTTTCTATCTAATAAAAAAAAAAGTATATTTGCGACAAAAGAGACATCGATTTTCTATACTTATCTTGTGAACTGATTCTTAACAGTTCTATTCGAATTGATTCGGAAATCGATTATCGAATGTAATGGTCATCTCTAAATAACAGTAGAGTACACGCATGCGAACACGCTGTGTTTGTAAACACGGCCTCAAGTGAAGGTTAATAATTTCACTTCACAAGTAAAAGTTACATGTTTACACATTATATGACTTTGTTTTTATCAAGAATCTGTACCACTTGATGTTGTTTGTCTGTTTATTTCGCAAAAACATTGTTTTTGATGGACTGGTTTTTATTAAAGTTATTGTGTTTAAAAGCTTTAGGCGTACTTTATATCGCTGCGGTAACAACATAGTGTTTAGTGTAATATGGTGACATATACTTATAACAAAAAATATACTCAATAGACTAAATTCCTTTTAAATAGGAAGATAGTCTTGACTGGTCGTTGTAAGATAAAGAGTGAACAAATAAACCAATAATGTTATAACTGATGACAGCGGTAAATAAATATTGTATAATTCGCATACCTTAATAGGAGAAGTTAAAAAAAAGTTTAAATCACTATTTAATTTTGTTCTAAAAGTGCCCCACAGTTTCACCTGCGTTAAAAAGTAACAATCATAATATAGTCCATTTTTTATTTAATTATTTAAAAAGTAATATACATATAGTCCAAATTTTATTTAACTATTTTTTTTAAGTCATATACATATAGTCCAAATTTTATCCCTTTATTAATATAATAGAACATTTTACGAAGAGGGCTAACAGCAACTGACATTTACATCAGCAACAGCGGCTGCGTGCGCGAAGAGCAGATTTATGTTTTCGTTTTACTTGGTACCTTATGAAATTACTTCTTATAAAACTTTGCAATCGTTTCGAAGAATAGCTGAAGAAACAGAAAACAGAAAGAAAACAATAATGTTTTTATATTATTATATAAAGACCGTTTTACCGGATATATACAGACGTCGAGAATGTTTGCACCAAATATTAACTAAATGAAGTTTTACGTATGTTTGGATCCAACTTAAAAGATACTTTTGCTTCCGAAAGGATGATGATATTTGTTTGTGATGATTTATTCGAAAACACTAGATAGTTATAACATGTCAATTTAACATAATCTATTACATACTATGCTCTATAATACTTGAGGTCGCTGACAATTCCACAAAAGCACAGATTTCCTTCAGTTTTAGTTTTTGTATACCTTGGTAATTCTAAAAAGTTGCAGTTCGTTATACCACGGTAATAGTAATATTACCGTAGTTATACTTATAAAATTTATCACGGACAAACTAATGACTACACAAGGAAGCCAACAAATACCTACATCATATTTCAACAAAAATGAACAGCAGACAAGAGTGATTACAATAATTATATAATCATAGTTTTTGTTTAACACATAACTCGTTTAAACTTATATTAAAATTAGCCAAAACATCGTGTTGTGTAATTAGGGTCAAATAAAAAATGTACGTAAGAATAATAATATTATTTGACAAGTTTCGCAAAATGCACGAGCGCTTCGTAACCAATGTTTGAATGTTTACACAAACATCCCGTAGAGTACTCATCGTCAGCCCATTATTGTCCCGCTGCTGGCACGGGTTTTCTTAAGAATGAGAGATTAAGGTAGTCTATCGCTCTGGCCAATTGCGAATTTGTAGACTCCACACAACTTGAGAACTGTTTTTATCGGTTTTATTAAACTGGATATCTATGGGTGTCCTACCTTTACTATACCACTTTCAAACCAAAACACGCAGCGCTTAAATTAGTGGCGTCCTATGGTGGGTTCCACCACTTTTAACCACAACTAGTGGAATCGTGGTAAAAAAACTTAATATGGGCACCATATAAAGTTATCATATCAAAGTGGTTAGAATGTAAGCGTCTCAACCAGAGGTTCCCTCGTTTCCATTACCTCTCAATAGTCAGTTATGTGCATATACGAAATAAATTATCAAGATGGAAAACACCGTAAATACTAATAGAGCCTGAAAGTTTCGTCTAAGTTTGCCCAATAGTAGGACAGTAATGAGTTAATGACAGAACCTCAACGTTTTCTTTATTGAGGATATCATAAAAGTGGCTTTACAAAATGAGATTGAGTGCCATGCCATGTACAGTCAAGTAAGATATCATGGCCGTCGTTGTCATATCAATTCAATCTTAACCACTACAGGCCTATACATCAAAATATACAATTTTAATGGCTATGGGTCGTTCTAATCGCTTCCGTTGAATATTGCAGGTGTTTTTGTTTGACTTCTAAAAATCTATACCATTTATAATGAAATGACATAAGATCATATTCAGTTATTGGTGCAACGAAAGATTAACGATCTTGAACGTATGTAGAATAAATACTACGAGATCTTGTTTCATGAATGTGAAAACTACCCATCATACAACGAAACTGTATATAATGTAATAGACCATCACTTAAAATGATTCAGAATTATAAACCACCTCAATATATGCCATCTAAGCGATGATAGGGAATAAGAACAAATGCCAGGAACAAACAATATGCCACGACAGTGATGAAAAAAAAAGTGTGGTTTGTGAAGTGGTAGAATACCCATTTCTAACGTAAAGCAGTTCGTGCGTTTCGCAGGATGCGGGTGCCGACTGACCTAAATACGAGGCGACCTTAATCCCTAAGGGTGGCGGCAGTAACCACTTACCATCCGGTGCATAACGGCATACTCATTTGCCTACCAACTTTATAAACAAAATCGTCAATGGGGAAGCAACTGGCCAAACGGATAAGCCATGAAATCTAAGTATGAGTGAATTAGTAGGTTTTTATCGACATTTATATAAAGGTTACTCGGGTTGCACTACGAACCAACCCCTTCATTTAATTTGTGAAGAGATCCAAACAACAAACGAATACGTACTCCTTATTCGTAGCAAAAACAAACGCAAATTCTAGAAACATTTAAAAGCGCAATTAACATTTTGCATAACAGCCATATTTGGTTGTCACAATATGATATTAATGATCACTTGACTAATTTGGCTCCTTTCCAATTTCGTTCGTTGTCAACGGGGAAAATGCATTGTATATACGTATTAAGCAACAAGACGAACTTACGACGTTCGGTGTACATTACGATTGCGTCTGCTATTACGTCTATAGTATGTAAATGTAAATACCGTTCATTATGACAAGATCGGAATGGAAATCAAAATGGTTATGCAAGGAATGAGTTGCGAGCGATAGAAATTCAGTATAAATCAATGTTTACTGTTAACATTGGCTTTATGACGATCGAGTTACAAATGTACTAGGCTACTAGGTATAACACGATGTTTCTTACCTGATTCCACAATCACAATCTCATTACGTGCGGCGCGTGATGCCTTAACCTACTTGTTGCCGTCATTGGTGAGCATCTGCATATTCCATTCCTGCATTAGAAAGAAACATTGTTAGTATAATCTTAAGTAATATGTAGAATTGAGATGGTGTGTGTCTGTTTGTTTTTCAGTCACGAACGCACCACTGGTCCGATTTACACGAAATTAACCTGGTCAACTTATAAGTTACTTTTGTTTTCGATACTTTGCATTATTTGAAGATGGGGGCTTTTTTCTCCCGTAGCGAGCCACGAGTACTTCAGTATTCAATAAACCTAATTTCTACGTTTTCACTAAGTAGACTGCGGCGGAACTGTTTACATAGGCTTGAATGTAAAGTATGTAAAGATTTTTGTAAGTTTCAATAGTTTCAATTATAAATATAGGCTTCATCATACTACTACATCTTAAGCTATTTTGATTTGGGTACATTTCTAACCTAATAAATATGAAGGTAAAGCCGTTTAATGTTAGGTTTCGTGAAGGCTGCAAATCTATAAAATTCATTGATATTTCGGTTTTTAGGTGGGAAATAAAATTAATTTTATTACATTAACTTTAATTTATTATATTAAAATGAAAGAGGCCTCGTATAGCTAAGTTGCCGACGTCCACATTTGGCCTATATAAAAAAAAAAAACATAAATTGACAATCGCCTCTGAAACGCTAACAGGCAGTTTTCCCTGGTATAATAATCGCCCCCTGTAGGCCTTTAGCGCCATCAAGGAAGTGTTATTCCTTAATTTAGGAAACACTGTTCAAAACGTCAGTCTGATGAGACTTCCCTAACCATGGAACAGTAATTGGTCGATGATAAACATCATGAACTTGAATACTAGAAACTAAAAAGTTGTATGTATGTATAAAGAAATAATTTTATAGTTCTTTTTCTCAAGGAAAAGTTATGTTGAAAACTTAAGCATTTATACGAAAATAAATAGACCTTATGTAAATGTAATAAGAACGTCATTTCCCTCATATTACATCACGGTACTCGAACATGTTAGAGAACACATTTGTTATATTTTTGATCACCATGATAATATAACACACCTACAACAAAAAATATTTTGATAAACAAACGACATTGACTTGACAAGATTAGATTCAAGGCCGTCTAGCCTAGTGAAAGTTTGGTTATGTGGCAATGTTCGATTCAAAAGGATACTTTTATATGGGATATCTTTAGTCTGGTCATAATATTATAATTGGAGGAAACAAAATAGAACGATTTCACTCACCATTTCAGCTTCAGTCAATGCAATTGACCCCGTTTAAGAATTGTCTGTACGAAATTTTTCAACTCCACAACAATTAACTGAGCTTAGAACAGTATAAATATATGAACACATAAACTCCGACGTGGTTATCACAAAAAATAACTGTATTGTCTTTTAACATGTACCACTTTTTGCCAAAAAAAACTTTATTATCATAAGCTGACACCAATGGTAGTCATGGAGGACAAAAAACTGAAAGAGATAAGAACTGCTTCCGCACGCCATCTATTAATAGACAAAGAAACATAGTTGTAATCTTGTGACTAGATTTGTGCCCGTCGGCGTCGGTGTCGAGGCAATCCGGATACGTTAGATATTTCGTTCTCCCGTTTCATTAATAGATGGCAATATACGTATCGTCATTTGTTAGGTTACTATAATACCGATATACATATTTGATTGGAAAATAAGAAGTTTACTGCCATTGGCCCGTTAACTTTACAGCTAATAGAATTACTACGAAATTAATTTCTATAGAATTATGTATAAATACTGTTTTAAATATAAATATTATCATTGATTGCAAATAAAATAATTCTCAAATACGAATCTAACTCCCAACTCAATTTTTATTTTATTTTTTTACTATATTATATTTATTACAAAATTTTTCAAATGGTCTTCAAATTAACATTGCGTAATTCATTAAAAATCATGCAGGGGACCTAAAATCGTTTATAAAAATATATTTTTGAATTCTTAAATCTTTATAAATATACTTAATACAATGTTTTTTATTTTATTTAAAATCAATCATGTATTATAATTATAGTACTTATTATACGGTATTTAAAGGTGGTATAACCGGAGTCCTACTATCACTCCGCAAGCACTACTATCACACCACTTCTACTTCAATAATCGTGAAGTGCCACCTGCGACACCCCTGATGACAGGCTCACCAAGTCTATTGGCTCGTTTACATTAGTTCGATCACCGAATGCATCATCCAAATCGAACAACTTGTTTACATTCGGTTGATCACCGAATGCGTCATCCGTATTCAAGTTTAATCGAAGACTTGTTTCAAAATTAGGTCGATAACCGAATGGTCCACATTCGATTAAGTAGTGACGGCCCTTCTTACACCACCCATGTTCCCCAAACAGAAAGCTGTTATGAATAAATACAAGTAGCCGTAACAATTTGATCGGTTACCGACAATAAGCTGCATTCCAGTAAATAATGCTAATGGTTACATTAATACGAGTATTAAAAAAATTGATTGTCCAACTTTTAATTTAATTCATTTTTTTATATCTTGCAATAGAACATAGGATCTATTTTTCATGAGCTTCATTGTTAAAATTACGGAATTCTGAAGGAATAAATGAGGTAAAATAAAAAACATCCACATTAATTATACATTAATTTATTAATCGGAATTTAATACTGTATTACATAGAAGAAATGCACTTCTTATAAACATTCAGAAGACTTCCCTTTGGGACAGTTTATACGGAGCTTCTCTCTCCATTTACTTAAGTTGAATAAATATGAACTATGTACTTTGTTAATAGAATCAATATTTATGAAGATCTGCATTGCCACATACTTAAAAATCTATGTATATTTTTCACAAGCTCACAATTTTTCGAAAGTAAGTTCTTAAATAGTATATAGTAAAGCATGAAACTACTACTGCCTATGAGATAATCCGGCTGAATAAATAAAATTTTGTAATAAACAACAAATAATAAAATACTTTATTAACGTTAGTGTGCTTATACTGTCGCTGCCACTTAATTTGTCAACAACATTTTCCATCACAATAAAGGAAAATATAATCAACTTATATAAAAATAACTGAATTTCTCAATTCGGTGACCGCATGGAAAGGCGTTTTGACTCATATCCAACATAGTGAATAATAAATTTTGGAGAAAACACACCGCACAAGAAGACTACCAATATAAATACAAACGACATCTTAATTCATTCAGTCAAAGTGGAACATGTATAAAATATGTATTCAATTAAGAAATAATCATAATCAGTCTTGTTTAGAGAAAACATTACATCAACACGCGCAAAAACTGAGTGCACGCCTTGATACTTATTATCACAATACAATATGTCAGATATGATGTCATCCCTTCTCTTGGACGTAACTAGTATATAAATCGCCTGCTACGCTACTTAGTGTTATTATCACAGTTGTTTAGTAGAGGTGGGTGCAGTACTTTGTACATAATACAGGAGCTACCTGCAATCCGCGACCATACTCGACATGTCACTCTTGCTGATCCAGTACGTACGCATCAAACTAGCCTGGTCGAACCTATCGCCTCGCCACCTATTCATTATACTTCGTATAAAATAATTAAACAAAACTAATGACTGAGGACAGGCTAGTGTTTAGGAAATCATCTTAGAGATGAAACGTAATGCACATATACACATTCTTTCATTGCAGTCTTTCTCTTATAATGTACATGAATAACATAGCAAATCTCGCATCAATCACGTTCCAAACACGAGACTTACAGACCCGTTGTTCACCCCTAACATCCGCTCAGACCCGTCTGCAACATGATAATTATATTTATGGATTGAAATAACGGGATTTGTAGATAATAACTTTTACGTCCCTCTGAACTGGTACAATTTCGTCACCTTGTGGTAAACTGAAAACTAAAATTGAATAACAATAAAATATTAATCTTACACCTATCATATCATAATATTATATCTGTGAACGACTTGCAAGCTTTTTTTGTCACAAACATTCATGAAATTCGCTCAAATAGTCAAAAAATATATTTTTTGTCTAGTAAAACACTACCCAAATGCAGGATGTGTTCTTATGTAATAACAATTGACCAACGCAACGACAGGTTATAGTAATGAAATATCACAGATTTTTCCTCTTTGGACAGTAACGGGCTTCTAAAATAATACATAATAACTGCTTTGTATATTTTGTACCAAACGACGTCCCTATCCATTCAGCCCTTAGAACCCCTTTACGTACAAAGAAACTTCAGTAATTAACTAGACGAATTACGTGAATCATAATAATATAAAAATAATCAAAAACAAATATGAAGAAATCACTTATTTTGCTAAGAAAAGAAAGTAACCGTTGTTCAAATTCGTAACGATCAAAATACTAATCACCTTAAGTTAAATGCACGTATTTACATTCCTCCTACATGTTTTAGAACGGTAGAATCAATTTATTAGCATTCAAAGCCCAGCCGTTGCCTATGTCAAATTGACATGGACTAAAAATCTTAGGCATAAATATTAAAGTTTTAGATCTAATCTTTAATAAAAAATAATCTTGAAATCAGTGACTTTAAATGTCATTGACATCACTATAAGTAAGAAAAATATTCACAATTTTATCTGGCAATACAGATTGTTGTTTCAGAAGTATATCAAAAGCATTATAATTTACTAATACTAAGTTGTCCCACACATTTCAATTTGTTACGATCATTTTGTAACACCTCGAAAATAATTTATATAAAATACGTCAAATTTTCTCTGGTATTTAAACCCTCCCATAAAATTTTCTTTCATCTTCTATATGTTTAGTGCATTTCGTACATCATACAGACAATTTAAAAAACGAAAGGCACCCGGGATTACACAAGAGGGTACCCACACCAACTACTCTAACAAATATAGTGATTAAAACCTAATGGTGGAAATGATCAGTAGATCTATTAAATTCCACCTGAAACCTTAAATCATACATCATCTGTTGACCCTGCATATTAGTTAGCATTATCATGAAATCCAATTTCAGAGTCATTGAACAACAAATTGACTCATTTGAAAAATCTGATTATTCTTTCATTGACATACCAATGTCTGTCCTATGGTATCAATTTATAACTAAATATGTCAGGCCTTATCATAATTATAATGTTGCTTAGTTTGCAAGGGTGGTCAACAGTTAATGTATTCATCATTAAAAACTAACACACTTATTACATTGATAAATTGAAATCGATCTGAAAGAGAATCCACAAAAACATTTAGTTTGACATCTAGTGCAATTATGTTTGAGAATTCAAGACGTTTTCACATTTAAGACTACAAAACATGGTCTGCGTAAAACCACATCATTATATTAAAAATATGAAATTTTAAGTTTTCATTCAGATCTAAAACGAAATAATCTAATCAAAATGTAACAGAATCAAGTCACAAGTAAAAGAAACCGTTAATTGCCCTGCGTCTTCCGATACACACATTTTATACTGATAGACAACTTTTAAGATTCTAAGTACAACATCAAATTGTATATTATAATAACATTAAGACAGCTCCATTTAGACAAGAAAAACACCGATATAGATATACGAGCAGGGCTTCACGGTTTATATTATTTACTGTTGTACGGGTGCGGCGTACAAGAGGGGGCCGGGCGGTAAGTGTGGGTAAGGAACGCCAGCGCCCACAGCCGCCTGGTATCCACAAGGTCCGCCGCCACCGACGCCACCGCCGTAGAATTTACCACCTAAACAAATAATCGTATTAGGATTACTAATTTTACATTAATAAATAGTTTGGGTATACATGCGTATCACAAAATCCAAGTCCCAATTATATAATAGCATAATAAAGTCACCTAATCAAATCAACGCAATGCGGGAATATTACTAAAACTTAAAATTAGGGCTTTCAATCAATTTATTTATTCCATTGAATTCAGATTATTGACGCTTGCTGATGAAGATTACTTAATTACTTAGATGAAATTTCTTAAGTATTCCTGCATTAAAGCAATGTAGTGGAAAAAAGGACCAAACCTTATATTTAGATAAAAAGTCAATTTTAGTGTATTTAATCACTGCTTACCAAGCATATCCTGATGATGCGGGTGCATTTGTGGGTAATGAGGAGGAGTAGCAAAGTGAGGAGGTGGAGATCCATAGGAAGAAGAGCCTGAACCAGCAGATTTGTTGCCACTGGTGTTGTTATTACGGTATTGTTGCCCACCATTGCGACCATCTATAAAGACAGAAAGGAGTGATTATTAAATAAAATTTCTTAATTTTGTATAGGCTTACGTGGTACTTAGAAATTGTCAGTTATATTTTTTTCCTTTACAAACACCACGTCGGAAAATGACCTCAACTGAGAAGATCTGGCAAACCACTCAGCTCATTGTAATTTTTTTTTTGGGTATAGCGTAGAGTTGTGTATATCATAGAAAAATAATGCATAAGGTTGTCAAAAATTATAAGAAAAATCTTACTGTTGTATGTACGTTGACCATATCCATTCTGGTTATTGTACGCATTCTGATACCCCTGATTGTATCCACCTTGGTATGTGCCCATGGATTCAAACATGTTGGGGCTTGGGAATGGTACTTGCTTCTGATAGTTATTCTGTCTGTAACCTTGAGTGTTTTGGTTGGTTTGGTTGGAGAAACGTGGAGCCTGTTGATTGACATTGCGATTTTGGAATCCATTCTGATTAGCAGGTTCATTGGCAGTTGTAGCCATTTTGTTATTCCAGGTGTTATTCTGTTGACGAGGGGAACTAGATCCACTGTTGTTATCTTTGCGTTGTTGCCAGCGATTGCGTCCTGTTTACAATAATATTGTAATTTAATTACATATTTTACAGCATAAATTATATGTAAATCGTTTTTCATAAAATTATGGACAGGCATGCCCTTGTCGCAATACATTAATAGTTAATACGCATTATGTAAGAACATTTTATTTAGCCATGTCCAATATATGTAGGTGGCCTAATAAGGCAATTGAAAAATATATTTGCTAGTTTAATTACCGGTGCTGCTGTTGTTGTTTCGCGCCATATCGGTCAGCTTAGCTGGGGGAGTCTGACCCGTTTCACGGAGAACAGCGACTAAGGCGCGCGCCTGACGGGCATCACCACTGGTGAAATAAGTGTAGGCAGTTCCAGATTGCTGACAACGCCCAGTACGACCTGCGAAAAAAATAATTATTGAAAACAGCTGTATTTAGTAACATATATAAAAGAAATTAAAAACAAAATTTTACTACAGGAAGCCATTATGTTTTTATTTACCAATTCGATGGATGTAGTCTTCCGAGGAATTAGGATAGTCAAAATTGACGACGAACTTGACATCTTCAACATCTAACCCGCGAGCGGCTACATCGGTCGCAATAAGGATTGTAGTAGATCCATTACGGAATTCACTGAGAACTGCATCTCTTTCAGGTTGGGACTTATCACCATGTATGGCCAGAGCCTTATGGCCATTACGGCGAACAGCACGTGCGATGTCATCCACCTACAAGGGAAAATTTATACTTTTATTTATATTCCTAATTATATAAGGCAATAAATTAAATAATTCAATATTTTTTTAATGTACCTTCTTTTTGGTCTCCACAAAGACAATAACTTTGTTATCTTTCTCAGAAGAAATTTCTTTAAGAAGATTAGTCAATTTAGTTTCTTTCTCATGTTCCTCACAGACTTCAATAATTTGCTTAATGTTGTTGTTGGCAGAGAGATTTAAAGAGCCAATGTTAACTTTGACATAATCAGTCAAGAAATCTTCAGCCAGTGCTTGAATTTCTTTAGGCCATGTAGCAGACCACATCAAAACTTGACGATCAGGGCGAATTTGTTCAATGATTTTGCGAATTTGTGGTTCGAATCCCATGTCCAACATTCTGTCAGCCTCATCCAACACCAAGTACGTGCATCGGCGTAAGTTAGTAGTGCCACGTTCTAAGAAATCAATCAATCGCCCAGGAGTAGCAATGACAATCTCAACACCTCTTTCCAAATCACGGGCTTGAGGTCCTTTGGGTGAGCCACCAAATAGACAAGTATTTCTGATGCATCCACGAGCACTGTAAGCCTGGGCTACTGATTGAATTTGTTGAGCCAACTCCCTAGTTGGTGCAAGAATAAGTGCAATGGGACCATCTCCGCGCTGCAGCCTTGGCTGATGCACAATGTGGACAGCAGCAGGCAGCATGTAAGCAAGTGTTTTACCAGATCCAGTGGATGCAATTCCAACCATGTCACGTCCAGATAAAGCAATCGGCCATCCCTGGGCTTGAATGCCAGTAGGCTCCTCCCATCCTTGTTCCTTGATTGTGTTCAGAATGTGGTCAGGAAAGTTGCCCTCGTCAAATATTTGGTTAGGGCGTGGTACATCATTACCGCTTACAGTAATCTCCTTTGTAGCACGGTATAATTGCACATCATCATCAGTGCGAGCCTCAACATTAGCATGTGGCTTGTAGAAGTCCTTTTGAATTGGACCAAGTTGAGATAAATCCCATGTGGGCTTAATCAAGCTATCACCTGGATGCTTAGCTTTCATGCTTTGTTGCTTACGCCCATTAAAATCTGTTGACTGTTGTCCAGGGTTAGGCATGTAAACTTTCTTTTGACCAAAGTTTTGTTGATTACCATTCTGATTGTTGAAAGTTTTAGGACCAAAGTTAGTCTTTGGTTGGAAATTTTGTTTAGGCCCACCAAAATCATTTTTGCCATTATAAAACTGCATATTTCCTGATGCTTTATCTCCATCGTAACTGTTCTTATTAGGGGCTTGATTGTTGAAGTTATTCCTCATTTTAGCATATTCCTTAGGCCCACCAAAATCATTCTGATTTCCATTATGGTTGAAGTCATTTCTTATTCCATTAAAGTCATTCCTAGGCCTAAAATTATTTTTGTTTGCCATGTTTCCCCTGGGTCCAAAAGGTTTTGGCCCTCCAAAATCTGGCAGGCCATTGAAATATGGTATTTTACCGAATTGTTCATTCCGGTCTAGACGAGGTCTGAAACTGTTTGAATGGTTTTTAATGTACTTCTTCGTAACTTTAGGGTATAAAAATCAAATATATTTAATTTATACACATTTTGTAAATCTGTATATATAAATCATTGTCTGACAACAAAGGCAAGAGAAAGGTGACATCATTGTCATTGGTGGCAACACCAATGAAATAACAAAAAAAAAACATTGATTTAATATAATCCAAAACCTAGTGTTTCGTACAGTTCCAGGGATAGGGGTCCAAATTTAATAAATGCAAAATTCTTAAATATTGGAGGAATATAAAATAAACAATAATGCTGAAAACTATCTTATTGTGTCAGTAATATCTATATTGTAAATGTATAAGATGTTATATCCCATATATAATACAGCTACTAACAAGGCCGTATTCATAAGTAACATAACACTAAGTAATATACCGAGGATTGGGTCTAATTTATTGTGAACACCAGTGTATTGTCTGTTCATGAATTTGTAGTCAGTACAGTCCATTTTTCTTAACTTGACTTAAATGGTAAACAAACCAACTCGCACCACAAATGATAAGTTTCCGAAAGAATTGCTACATGAATCGTAATAAAACTATTCACAGACACTATTTACATACACCCTCATTAATCTACATTAAAAACTTGTGATAATCTTCATTAATAATCAAATTAAAAGCTAAAAACCGAAACTCAGAAACTTCGTCGAGCACAGATTAATAAAGTTTTTGTACTAATGCCATTGCGTTATAGGGATTGCAGAAAGTGAATGATTACAACATAAACGCGAATGAAGTGATAGGCCTGGATACGAGCTTTTTAAGATATATTTTAATTTAATGAACTCAATTTTAGTTACAAATTAAATTAATAGTTGAAGTTAATATAGCTTTTAATCTATTTTTTATAGTATTGAGAAAAATTAAAATGATGATATTGCTCAAAATCGTGAACATTTTTCAGTCATCATTTTTTAGAAATACAAAAAGAAAACTAAATATTTATGTACACTCGCCATTTTTACAATCGTCAATTATTTAAAAATTAATAAATTGTTCGTCTCGTTGCTTCATGTTGTACGTTACGGGTGTTCTCTTACGATCCTTGATTCCTGACAACCTGGCCTTCTTACGGATTTTTGTTTGATTGCTTGATTTCATTATTCACGATTTTAAATTATTAAAAGTAGTAAATTCTTAAATTACACTTTTTACGAGATTCTATGTTTATATTTAGGACTTTATTATAATATATAATGTATTTGTTTTAATATTGATCAAACGAAATGTGTTGATATTAGGTGAGATTTTTTATTGATAAAAATACGAAAAAAAAAACGATTTCGTTATATTAAATTATTTAGATATTATAGCTTTTGAAAATCAAGGCTATTTTTTTATCTAAACAAATCTATATTTTTAGTTTTTACGGTTCTTTATTTATTATTTGTAAACGTTGAAAACGGTAAAATAATCTAATTTAAAAGCTAGAAATTCTATCTTAATAAGGAAATGAAAAACAATTATAATATTCAATTGAAACTTCATAAAAATAAATAAACTATTTATAAATTTGTAGAACTCTCTCTAATTATCAATTTTTTCACTTTAAAACTTACTCATTTTATCTCATTCATTCAACAGTTCATATTCCATATCCCATCCCTTTGAATTGTCAAATTATTTTGATACGCCATATTTGTTTACCATTTAAGTCAAGTTAAAAAAAATGGACTGTAAACTGATTTATTAAAACTTAAATAAAATTACAAGATTAATAAAGACATGTATTTAGGTGAATAAGGTGGAGCGGTCAAATATATAGAGCCTGAATTGGATGAGAAGAAGTTCCTGTCGGCAATGATCATTTTGATTTGTTTTAAAAGATTGAAGTTAGCATTCAGGCAAGCTCTGATAATAAGTGGTTACTGCCGCCCCTCGACATAAGCAACTTTATATAAAACAGCGGTCTTGTCTGCAGTCAATCACAGACGTGTTCCTATTCCGAGTAAAAAATCCTAGATTCTTGATGTGAAACATCTACAGACCCGCGTGGCGGAGCGGTCACCATGCCGGTCTAACGCGCAGTGGGTCCCGGGTTCGATCCCCGGTCGTACAGACATCTCAATGTTGAATTTAGATGTCTTTTCTGGGTCT
>DWNE01003315.1:0-16910 GCA_018249875.1 Cecropterus toxeus | reverse complement strand
TAAATATATGTATGCAACGTTCATACACGCATTTTATTTTTATTTTATGTATGTGCTTTATGTGTAATTGTGAAAACATATAAATATTTTTTTTTTATATATTTTAACTAATTTTAAATATGGTCAATTTTTTTATTGTTAATTGCAAATATTAAATAAGCAATGGCGTATTATTGTATTTATCCTAGCAAAATAAAAACAATCAAAATGTGTAATAAAATATGTATGTAAATATCTAAATAAAGAAAAAACAAATGATGTTTTTTTTTCTTGCAACTCTTCGTTTCTCGCTTACAATATGCACAGGACCTAACACCCGAAAGTAATAAAGGACATTAAAAGTTTTTTTGCTGAACTCACCGATATTACTATGAACTATAGTAAAATTTGTATCTCACAAATCATGAATGAAATTTCGAGGACTGTGACCAATGAATGAATAGAAAGAGAGGCAGTATAGATTTGTATGAGGCTATGATTAACTATCTGAGAATACTATTCTATTGCACTGTAACGAATGAAATACCTTACTCGAAAAGGTAATAAAATGGCTGTAGTCATTTACAAGAAAATTTGTAGTTCGCACCCTTTACGCACGGCGAACCATCAAAATCATCAAGTCATCGTCTTACTACGCAAATATCATCAGATGTCGACCCGCGTGGCGGAGCGGTCACCATACCCGTCTGACACGCAGTGGGCCCCGGGATCGATCACCGGCCAGACAGAAATGTAAATGATGAGTTTAGATTTCTGTTCTGCGGCTGGGTGTTTGTGTATTTGTCTTTGTGTGTCCATGACACCCACGACACACGAGAAAATCCTAGTGTAGATATCTAGGATTGACTTCAGATTGAACCATTGTTCTCTATGAAGTTGTTTACAAATTAGATTTACGATTATTTGGTATTGGTTGCAACTTCAATCTTATATCTATCTATCTATCTAATATACTAGCTATATCCCACGGCTCCATCTATTTGGGTAAAAAGTCTCCTGTGTTCCAAGCCGTAACATCCAATAAGTAGTTTTTACGTGAAAAACTAACAAACACATACATCCTGACAAAATTTCGCATTCATAATATTATAGTAAGAAAATACGTTATAACAGGTTGCAGCATCTCAGAATTAGGTAGGTTAATTGATCGATACAGCTAGTAATTGCCTTGTTTTGATTTTAAGTTTTTAAATTGAGTTTTTCGCCTTCAACCTTCAGCAAACCCCATCATCCCGAATGCGCCTGACGAGCTGAAAATGGGGCCTTAAAAAAATATTTTTTATTTTTCACTTAAAATTTTAAAAATATCACTTCGTACTGTTGTCATGATGATGCTAAAGCTAATACTAATACATCCTCCTTCCGTTTCCGGTCGCGAGCCGGATGTGACGTCAAACGTGCGCGCCACGCGGCCACCGGAAGCGACGTCACAGTTCAATTTTGATACTCATTTTAGATGGAATTAATCGAAAAGTAATTTGTTTTATTCATGCGTGACATTTGAATTTAAAACATTAAAAGCTTATATTAATATATTGGTTAATGCGTCTTTTTTCGCGGCTCCGCCCGGTCAGGTATTTTTTTTTTATACAAATATGAAGTAGCAAACGAGCAATCGGCCCACCTGATGGTTAGTGGTTACTGCTGCCCATGGACATATGTAAGCAACTTAATATAGAACAAGGGTTCTATCAGAAGTCTATTAAAGATGCGTTGCTACTCCTGAGGACTAAGACGTTCGCCTCATATAAAAGTGAGCCGGCAACCACACACTTCCACCGAAACGCAAGAACTGCTTCACGCCAGAAATAGGTGTGGCGGTGATACCTCGCCGGTCGAACTACATTGGTTCTACCACCTTAAAACAGAAGCAACTCATTTGTGATGGATTTCAGATAGAACCCTTATTTTATTTGACTCATATAAAACATTATATATTATACAAATGTCCATGGGCGGCAGTAACTACTTACTATTAAGTAAACTGCAGGTTCGTTTGCTACTTAAATTTTATAAAAAAGTCGCAAAATATTTAGTTACCTATAAAACGCACTATTCAATAACAGAAAGGCACAATAAAAACACAATTGGCCCGGGAGACCCGGAAGCACCTTTATTAGTATAGCCAGTAACCCTTCCGTTTGGGTAATGCAGACCCCGGAGCGTTTTAAGGTTACGACAATTTCCTGTTATGACGGTATCAAACGCTTTTACGGGTTATTGAATGAGCTTTTTCGAAACACGAAAAGAAAAAATAAACAGTTTTTTTTGATAAGGAATATGGATAATATCTCTCATTTCGTAGATATATCGTTTTTTCTCGACTAAGTCAGAAGGATGGTCTTTCGAGCGTATGTGTGTATTTATGTGTGTTTGTTTGTTTGTAAATATGTCCATTTCTTTGATACGATACAGCCCAAACGGCTTGACGGAATGTAATGTACCTATGATATATCATTAGAATCTTCGCTGTTTAGAGAGTGACTTAGGCAATATAATTTTAAAAAATAGCGCCTATAAATACATGGAAAAGAAGGGGGAAGGGTCATTTTTTATCGCGACCATGTGGGTATCAAATGGTAGTAAGTAGATTAGTAAATGGACCATTCTGAAAATAAATATCAAAGTACATTTACTAGGCTATTTTGTTGAAAACTCATTAATTAATTTAAATTAATAGTATTATTATGGATTAAGAAAACAACATTTTAATCAGTTGGGTTATTTCTTTTAATATTTTTAACAGTACTATTACTTCTTTTTTTTTATTCGATAAAAAGATAGAAACATTAATTTTATTTTACTCTCCATAAATAAGCATTTAGTGTTGTTTAATTATTTATTCAGACAAAGCGACATGTATTGTAGTTGCTATTAAACATTCTTTTTACATAGAAAATAAAAAAAAAACTATCTGCTAACGTTTGAGTTAAAATAATCTATTTGGCTAATCCTTAATATCTCGCATTGCGTTGATATTTAAAAACACACACGCTTTTTACACTCAAAGCCCCACACTTGAATTTTCTCCTGTATCGTAGGTGCCATGGACATACAAAGACGAATACACAAACACCCAGACCCATAACAGAAATCTAAACTCATCATTCATATTTCTGTCTGGCCGGGAATCGAACCTGGGACCCACTGCTCATCAGACCGGTATGGAGACCACTCCGCCACGCGGGTCGTCAATAACTACTAACACAACAGTGCAAGCTTTGCGTTAACCATAATAAGTGTGACAGAGGTACCACGAGCCCTACGCTTACCCCACTGATACAATTAATGTGATCGCTAAGCTGAACATACATATACCAAACGAGTGTGCGTACCGAATCTTGTTTTGGCGTGACATGTCAGGAATTTAATTTGGGAGCGTCAGGGCGGCTTACTCTGAAACTGATCTCTGCACCGATATGAGAATTGATTTTGCCAAAGAAATTGAAATAAATTAAATTTTATGACGGTATTTGATTACCATAAATATCTTGACAGTGATGATATATAAGTGAAGGAGAATTAATATTGAAGGTCGTCCGAAGGCACCAAGGTCACACCTAATTTTGCCTGGTAACTGCAATGTTAAGCGATATTGTATTCTGATCTGAATGGTGTGGTAACTGACATATGACTTATCAAAGGCGTTCCTACTTAGTCCTGAGGTAGCAACGTAAGACTCTTGCCTGGGGTTGATTAAAGATGTCCATGTCCACTAGTGGTTACATACCATAATGAACCACATGACAGTATATCACTTTCACTCTTAAAAAACGCCTTAATAATCAAACCATACTCGACAGTGCTTCAAATTAATCTGTGTCTTACGCAATCAAATAATCAATTGGCAACGTTAGTACTAACGGATGGACATTAAATAAAGGGGTTTAAAGGGCGAGTGTTTTCGTTAAATGATGTCACGGTACCCTTGGAATTAGGGACGATTGTCAGTTTGGCACCACGTGTGCATAGATATTTGACAATGTCCGCTTTTGGTTGTTATAGGTATAGTAATAAAATTATTAAGATTTTAGCTTTTTCTCGCGCCTTCGCCCGCTTCAATCACGTTTACCACGGTAATATGTTCTATGTGGCAATCCACGCCATAAACAATGTTTAAGCTAAATTTCAGCGAAATCCGACTCGTACTTGTTGCGTGAAATAGTAACAAATACACATACATTCTGAAACTTTCAAAAGTACCTATAGTATTATTAAGATTAATTTCAGACAAGTGAAGAAATATGGTTTCAATTAACCCAAGACTAGGTCACCATTTTAGCTTAGCTGAATTTGCCTACAGATACATTGCTACACCGGAACCATAAAGGGTTCCATCATATTTAACTCTTACATATTTCTTCTTATTGCAATAGGATGACTCTACGACTCTACCTACTATGTTTCTTTTTATAGCCGCATATCGTGAGTACCTGTTACAAATTAAAATCCTGCGACAATATTACTCTTAAAATCAAATACTACTTATTATTCTACTTTTGTTTATATAAGTATAGAAGTAAGAGGTAACTTTAATGTAATCTATCCTAAAACAATCAATTTGCTAGTGTATTATAATAAACAAAGCGAGTATTTGATAAAGGGGTGATTCGAACGTTTAATGACGACACGCTACCGTTCGAATTAGCGACGATTGTCACCACCCAACAGGGTAACACACGTGTTGACAAATATTTGATGGGGTATCTGCTGGTAGCTTTAAAATTAAAAAACAAAATCATTGTAGTCCAACAAATAAACAAGACAGATAAATGTTTTGGTGAAAGTAATTTAAGTACATAATAATAAGATTTTTTCCAAAGAATCTGTTGATATTATGAGTTCGACAAAAGGTCATATTAATATTTTTAATTTTTAAAATACGCAATGCACTTAATTGGTTTCCCAATAATACGAATATATAAAATATTAGATAAAAAAAAAGATGTTAAAAATAATATTTAAAAATTTTGATTCAAAGGTATTTAGTATACCTATAACTGATACACATATAAGGAACTCAATCACAAAATTAATTTGTAATACTCCTTAAGTAGGTACAAGTATTTACTACCATTATCAAAACTGTCAAAAAAGTCAAAGCTAAGAAATCAAAGGATTTAAATACCATGAGTGATATGCACTTGACTTGATGAATATATATTACCGACTAACGTATTATAATTGTTCCTAAATCAAAAGTACGTTTCCAATGTCAATTATTTAAACAATAATACAATTAGCGTATTAAAAGTAAAAAATGTCACAGAACTAACCCGACAATGTAAAAAACTGCCCAAACAATTGCCACTCGAGCGAAGAATGGAAACAATGATTCTAAAGGGATTGGCAAAGAATGAAAAAATGAAAGAATAAAAATAAGAAAGAAAACAACCGCTAAATGACACAAAGCAGTCGCGATTCGTGTACAACCAAGTACAATGGCAATAGAAATTCTGATTCGTTTGCGGTAAGGGTGACGTTGTGCAAATGGGCGCATTTGACGAGATTATGGCGTTTTCTATGCAATCTAGAGGGATGTTGTGCAATGAATATAAAACGCTAGATAGCATTTGAAGGTGGTACGGAAACCCCTCCGGAACCACCCTCGCCACACTTATTTCTTCCCAATTACAAAGTGTTAAGCGCTGCTGTGTTTTAGGCTGAAAGGTGTGGTAAAGGAGACATACATAGCCGAGGCTTCATCTTAGTAAAAGCAACGCATCTGTGGCCTACCTCAACTAAGACTCTGACCTTATCCAAGTACTATTACAGATTTCCGTAGACGACAGAAGCCTCTTAACAGCAGGTGGACTGCATGTTCGCTTGCTATGCACGCAGTTTTATGTCCTATTTACACGTAATACCGGGTAACCGCTTATGAATTACACCACACAGCAAAAATCGACCAACAATTTATCAGTCTGAACAACAGCCCTCGAGTTGACAGCATCTTTGATTGTCACCGCAATTACATAATTCGGGAGTAAGGACTCTTTGAGGGCCTGAAACGTATGGGAATGTTCTGCGCCCCAAGAAGCCAGTGTCAAGTGACCTGAATGATTAAGGGGTTTGAGTTATTTAGTGATTTTTTTATAACATGAAATCAATTAATTGATTTACACGTTATTTTATTAACTAAATTTGTTTTTGTTTTTCGGTTGGGTGGATGTTGCATCTTAAAATCGCGATTTGATATGATAAATTTATACATATGTCGATACGGTGTACTCGTACTCATTTTTTCTGACATAATAAGCAAAATAACATATTTATTTTGCTTGCAAAAATAAGCCTATATTAGCCGTGTGACAGAGCGGTCATCATACTGGTCTGACACGGAGTGGGTTGCGGATTCGATTCCTAGCCAGAGAGACTTCTTAATAATGAACCTATTTCTCTCCTAGGTCTGGGTGTTTTTGTACTCTTTGTGTGTATGCATGACACTCACGACACAAGGAGAAAATACTCCTAAAGGCTATATAGAGCATAAACTCACTCCTCAAATAATCTCCAAATAGAATACTCACAAATCGACAGGAAAACAACATCATTAATTCAAAGTTGGTGTAAATTTCTCAAAATTATCCTCCTTCTTGTTTTTGTTAATCTTGTTTCGGATCTGAGCCGAATTCATAATTTATGTGTTTTATAACATTTTAATCTGACCCTTTAATGCAAGACAATATTGTTCTAGCTTTTGAGCAATTTTAAGTCCTCGTGTGGCGACCACGTTTAGGCAAAAGGAGCACAGGTCCAGCGATATAATTATATTTTAACGAACCCTCTGATAAATACTTTTCATTAATCTTATCGCTAGGTTTATTCACAGAAACAAAAAATCGATTTAATCATTAATATTGTTGATTTTATCAACGAATGCAGCTGGATAAGCATTTTTTTTCTTAAATAATACATACAATGAATATTTGATTAAGATAAAGAAATAATACCTTATTTTATACTATTGCCTAACTTTAGTGAATAGTATAGAAGCGAAAACTTTCTCTAAAAATACAATTGGATACAATTTAGAAACTTAGAAAAAATACCTAAGAAAAAATACATAAGAAAGAATGATAATATAATATTTAGTGAGGGTCGAATTTCAAGTATCGGCCGAAACCTTCCAAGGGGCGCTTGGAAAGGTCACCGGAATTATGAAGAAGGGAATATTTTTATTGAATTTCTCGCAAAGGTAAACTAAAGTAAACAAGATATACGATATCTCGGGATCTGGAGAGACAAGTAAGTTGCTTTTGTCGCTCAAAATACAATAAACAATTACTTTATTACCAGTTTATTTATTATATCTTATTATCGCATATTATGAAACATGAGACCTTTTATCTCTGTATACCTTTCGATTTGTGCCTATAACGCGTAAACCTTTAAACCGATATTTCATGATTCTTTTTAGTAAGTAAAAAAATGTTACCTTATCTGCTTTAATACCGCCATGCGTAAGCGATGTGCGTCTCTGGTCCGCAGAAATCGGGGCAGCCCGAACACCGTGCTTAAAATGTTAGCGGCCAGGTTCGACTGTTGCTACATTCAGCATTGCTTAGACAGACCCAGCAACTCCAGTGCCGGGGAAAATATTGTAACTGTGTAGTTTATTTTATTTTCTTATGATTTTGTTATTGGTAAAATTTGATTTAAATTTATTATTAATAATGAATTATTCATATTTATAATCTTAATTTTAATTCTTCTATTTTGTTTTTTGTTAGTTGTTTGTAATTGGGCAATGGAATTGTGACATTATTAATTAGGTAATGAAAATATTTAATGTTTGTGAACTATGAGTTCGAGTTCGAGTATGAGTGTGAACTGTTTCCTGAAATAAATAAATTATTATTTATATTATTATTATTATTACTAAACTTTAATATCGAAATATCGAGATAGAAATCGTGGTAAGAAATTTTAAGATTTTGGATGGCTGACATTATGCGAAAAATAATTTAAATCCTTGGCTAAGTGATGATAGATACAACAGAATATCGTTAGTGGTGGCCATCAGTGCAAAGCGCAATCAGTGCAAGCCTAATAATATAAATATAATTCACGTCAAAGTTTTTAAATGGTCAAGTGACCACTACAAAATATATAATCCTTTATTATAACCGTAAATTCCGACATTGAGAATGTCCGTATTTTTGAGTAATGTCTGATATGTCAAATTTTTAATTTACTACTTCGATTCAGTATTTCGGACTGACCGAAATAGTGAACATATAGAAATATCTGAAAGCGCAAATATATCTCCCGGATAGCGTAAAGCAAAACGTCATCAAATATTCTTACTATTTAATGAATCAGCACCTACCGTAGTGCATAGGAAAAATATTTGTCGGATCTTTCACTATATGTATGTTTATTATAGTACTCGTATATTACGTGTAGCGAAAGTTCCGAAAAATATTTTTTTTCAGCTTAAATCATTCTTTTCCTACATTATGCGTACAACTATTTGTTTTTGAACAAATTATAGTAACCTTTAGTTCTGCTGTGTTCAGATTTTATATAGGTATGTGGTAAGATTACCTTATATACCTTTATGCTAGTCACTAGTGTAGAGATATAGGGAATAATCTAAATAATGATAATAAACAAAATGTCATTGTCTCTATATTTATTAAGCTTAAAAAAATATATTGTAAAGGTGTTTGCAATATCGTTGTTTATTAGTTTGCGTTTGTTTATTGCTTTTTACAATTATTACTGAATAATATTTTTTCTTTAGTTTACAAACCTATAATTTTATGCGAATGTAATATACTACACGTCTACAAATTTGCACTGTTCCTTTGAAATAGATCTCATTCATTCAATTCAATAACACAATGACAGTTTAATGAAATTCCAAAAACTTATACGAGACACTTATAAATACACTAAGACTAAATAAATCAACGCACAAAAAGAGCGGAAATGAGTTCGAGAAGGCTATTTAATGACCACCTGCACTGTCCGGTGTGAATAGATTAAACAAGTGACAATACTTTCTTAGAAACCGATGAGCCTTAGTCACTTGTCGCATTGCCAGCGAGAATCATGTGAAGAATTATGCGAAAACTTGACTAACATCTTTTATACCTTTTATAACGTTTTATCGCCTGATTATCGCCGCATTAAACTTTTGATATAATTTCATATTATTATTTTTCATTTGATATTTTTAAGTTCTTAAAATTTCACATTGTATTAAAATTAAATCATGAATTAATTTTTAGTTTCTTAATGTGATTTTTCGGGTATCTTTTGAATAGACCTATGACGGCACTTACAAATTGTCAGTTACTTTTTTTTCTTAGACCATCACATTGCAAGCATGTATATTTTAATTATTCGTCTTTTTTATTTTATCTAAACCATCTTGTTTTTAACATGAAGAAAAGTAAGCCAATCTTGCCAATGTATTGTGTTAAAAAATAAAAACTTATAATGTAGGTCCTTAGTGTATTTACAAACTATTTGTTGTAAATGTCTTTATATAAATGAATAACATAAGTTTTCTTTATCTGCTACTTGTGGCACTGATTTAGTTCACTAAAATATGAAGAGTAGTATCAAACGTTATTAATAAAATATTCTAAAACAATAATAGCAACAATATTCTAAAGAGTGTTTCTTTAAAATATATCCTTATCCTAATATGGTGTCTATTCGTTTGATAAAAATGATTGAAAAACATTATCTCATAGTTTCTCGTCTATAGTACGACAGGTGGCGAAAATGGACAATACGTCGCCAGTCTGTCTGTACCAAACTAAGGTGTCTCCACGGGAACCACTTGTCCATTGATAAACAATTTCTACGTTCATTCAAGGTCTTGGTTACGGTTTTATGAATGAGCCATTCTTCCTATTGTCACCCTCATTGTAAGTTCTAAGCCTGTAGTATCAGATACCAAAGTGGAGTTTTAAAACGAATTGTTAATTGGCTTAGAGCTTTGGAATAGGCATTTGAATGACTTTAAATAGAATTTAAAATAAGTAAAGTTGTTGTTTAAGATATGCGAGTAGGCACTTAATGGGTAACAATAAAGTAATCGAAGACTAATTAGTAGATAGTCTCAACTTTATTTGTATTTGCTTGAGTAATTGATACATTTGCGAAACTCAAGACAATAATATGTGACTCAGTTTCATATGTTTGCATGTCAGCTACATTTCTGTTTACCACCAAATAAGGCAATTTATTTTTAATATATGATTTTAGACTAATATTATCGCAAATTCATACGTTTCTGAATTCTTTCAGAATAAGCGGTTTTAATTACTTTATTGATTAAATACTTTATATTTGAATCAAACTACAGTATATATGTATTTTAATTATTTCCGCGCGCAGTGCATAATATATTACAGAACAGTATATAACATTAACTGTATTAATAGAAATAACAAATGAATTCTCTTATAGAAATACCGATTTGATTTTATTAAATATTATTATAAATTTGATAAGTGAGTTTTCGTCGTTGAGTTAATATTTGTACTTTAATTATTTTTTCTAAAAAATGCGCATTTAAATATATAAAAGCGCTTCCACTTAATTAGATTTGACGTTCAAAATTTGAAAACGTTTCTCACTTAATAAACTTACTTCCACCCTCGTGGAGAGCGAATGGACATGATTAAAAAATTGAAAGTCACGTAACACTGAACATCAAAGAGCAGAATTAATGGATGTTCACCTATAGCATGCAGGGTTGTAATGACTTTCATACGTGAATTTTATTTTATACACATTTTTAAATACAATTAAAGCAGTAAATCAGACTACAGTTCTCTTACTATTGGTTAGTGCTATGGACATCAACTATGTGTAATGAATCTAAATAGATTCAATCCATCAGTATTTTTATATCCACTGCTGGACTTAACTGTCCTCTGTTCTTTGTTTATATGACCCTAGTAGGGGTTGATGTTACACAGAAATATCATGTCCATCTCCTGAATTTTGTCCTTTATTCACCTACTATGATATCCATGGGAAGTAAGATTTGTGCTATCCAAATACCACAAAGCACTAAATAGAACAGGCATCTTAATAATCATTACAACTACCTGACATATACATAAGTAAGTTTTCTTTAAACGGATTAAATCTGTACAACAGATCCTAGCAGCAAAACCACTGTTGCTTTGTCTAAGAAAGCAATTAATGTAAACGAGATATCGTGGTTGAATTAATTAATTTATCTTTAATACAGTACACAAATTATTTTTGCGTATTTGTTTGATTAAAGTGACTTACGTAAATCTAAATCCTTTAATTACCTCAAGCCACTCATATGCCTTAAAAAATAGGTTGAAATAACAGAAAATAGAAATTCCAAAACCGTTTGTTGTAAGTACTAGTTACATATCAAAAATTGTCCATTTCATTTCTAACATGATAACTATCAAAAGTTTCACGGTCCTTCACAAATCATGATCAAAAGCGTCACAACAATATTGTCTAGCAAATTTGGCATCTCCGTTCAGATTTATTTGAGTAAAATAAAATTACTTGTACGCCCACGTCCCACCTGGTTATCTCTGACACACGCTACACAATATTCCCTTGACACGAGCTCCATAATAACCCTTTATCATCCGTCTGCTCATCTGATTTGTGAGGGCTCCCACCGACCCTCCAAAGCGACCTTACGTCTCTCAACATAGAGCTGACGAAGCTACCGACATTTCACGTAAAAAGTACCGAACCAGCAATGTTTGCGATACATTGTTATTTTCGTCCTATTGTTTGCTTTTCTATCGGTCGCGATTTCGTGATTATATTTGAGTTCGTCAGATATTCCAACAATGGCAGGAAAAAGATCGGTTATTTTCTGCAAACAAGCGTCGGCTTTTGTCGTTTCTTTTTGTTATTAATTCGCAGGTCTCGGTGATGCCGGGAGCTTTTTAGCATTGTATTTACGTGCTACCTCCTTCAAATCCTGAATATAATTCAATTGGAAGTATCCTCCAAAAGAAGAGTTAAATTTCGTTGCTGTCAATAATTGTTCATTTTAAATTTTGACAACTACCTTTTTATACAAAAATATTTTCCTTACATACATGATTCGTAAAATAATTGAATCACCACGAGGTATCGCCTAATTTGATTCCTTAAAGTTTCTCCGCCTGCTCTGTTTCATTAATCTTAATTAACGTATAAGGGAAGGATGAAATTAAATTTGCATTAAACTTTTGTGTGAGTTAGTATCATGAAACATTGTACTCGTACATTAACAAATTTTTAATTATTCGATATTAAAAGTAGAATATCGGTATAAAAAATATGCATCAGAAGAGGCCCGCATCCAGCAGTGGAAAAGTAAAAAATATATAATTTTAGGCTCATATTATCGTGGAATTGATACTTTTTCATATGTTACGTATAGTTAAATATTAACAAAAATAAATTTTAAAACTATAACTATATACGTTAACTTAAATTAACTAACTGGAAATAACTTTGTATTAAAATTTAAAGTAAGTTTTCATTCTCGTAATAAATTCTAGCCAGCCGATAACGTGTAAAGATCTCTTTAAAACCCGTAATGAAGTAAAAATTATAAAACAATAGTTGAATATAGATTAAACAATATATTTATTTTCGAAGCAATTCCCAATAAATTAACAAGACTTTTATTTCATAAAATAAACAACCTTATTCCCAAGATACATTATTATTCAAAGCACGCGTTTTGCCGTACAAAAGAAATGTGTCCTAAAATACGACCCTGTGACACTCCCATGAATGTTCCCAGAACAGCTTCCAAGTCCTGTACAAAGAGAAACATTGCTAATAATTACATAAAAAAGCCCATCATAAAACACTTAACGTCCACCAGGAGCTGAAAGCCTTACTTTCAAATTAAATCTGACATGATAATAACATGAATTGATTCACAATTATTATGCTACCAAACAATGTTATTCATCCCTTTTAATATTTCACAAACTAGTTTTGTGCTAGGGTGCATTTTATGGGGCGGGGCTAATGTATACCCACCCTTTGGAGTTCCTTTTAGGAGTATCAGGATCACGTGTGCAGCATACGGCTTATATTATGGGGTATTCATACCTAATTAATGGGCTCCTTTATAGCGAGCACAAGAGAGCTTGATAGTTGTGTGATTTGATATGCTATAATATTTCGCTACTTGGATTAAATCAAAACACAAGACAGAAACGCTAATTTTAGATTTTTTTTAAGCAAAAAATATTATTAGCTAAAATGGTACAGGTAAAATTTATTAACGAGACATTTGATTTATGTTTTAAATGAATCAGGTTGACCTACTAAAAATTAAAAGACAATTAACTATAGTGTAGACAAAGCACCAAGTTTTCAATCCAAAGTATTTTTTGGATAAAACTGTATCTATAACCTACAATATCAATTTGAGTTTTAAATTATGCGGTTATTCATGCAAATAAATTATACCAGATATATCCTTTTGCTTCGTATTTATAATTCTATATTAGTTCTTATAGACTCGAAAATATTGGATCATAAAACTTATTATAAATCGAATGTAATGTTGTTATTGGTTTATTCTCTTTGATCTTTAAGTCAAAAGAAATTCGCGCGACTTGTTTTTTTATGCTCGTACATAAAATAATTCGAATCCTTCAAGGTTTTCATAAGATTTTATATTTATTTTAACATAACATGTAATCCTTTTCTCATTAGTTATGGAATTATATTAGAATTTCCATTAACGTATCACATTGAAATTTCATGTATATGATGACACATATTATTAGCAATATATGCACATACTTAACTTCCTTAAATGTTTCATATTTATTACTATAATAGCACTAGCACTATGGCAAAGAAGTCCATCTGCATGACATAAATTAATTTACAATGAATATGACATAAAAACAAAAAGTGTTGATCTCTTCTTTCTTTAATTTCAAAAACCTACTCATCACATATGTTACTTAAATATTAATATTCATATTTTCAAGATGGAGTAAAATCTCTACACGAAGCTATAAAAGGTAACCAAATTGGATTTAATGAGATAGATATTGGGGATGTTAGCGTCCATACAAAATTATTCATAGCTACTAAAATGCTCCATTCATAAGAATACAGTTTTTTCAACTACCACTGGGGTTGACGGCTTGCCGACAAAAGGGTGGGATGGGCCACATAATTGCCAAAACGCTTCGAGTGAGGCCTATTGTGTTTATTTACAATGGGGTGCACTAAGTGGGGGTAGTTTTTGTAATTGTTACTTTTAGGAGATCGCACCCTTCGCAATCAGTTGCACAGTAGAGCTCAAACGCGATATACACACAGCAAGATGTCTCGGTCTTTCTTAGTAGACACGTTAATCAGTGATTCCAAAGATAACAAGAGAACAGATATACCCAGTGATCCCTTAAACGCGTATACGAATATCATGAACCATCATCTGGATCCGCGCCCAAAGTTCTTACCGTATCCGTATCCGAACAATTTAAACCACCTGTTAACGCTTGGACTCCAGCAGCAACCGAGGGCACCTGATTTATTCAGACCATTTCTAGAACACTTAAGTTTTCGTTACCCGTTGATAAATCAACTGCCACGACAGACGGAATTCTACGAGTCAGTTCAAAGTGAAACGCCGTTTGGTTATTTGAAAAAAGAAGAACCGGAGCCAGTGAATTTTGTGAACAGGAGAAAGAAGTCCGTATCCCCGTACTTGCATCATCCTTACATGTCAACTGCGACCTCACCTGCTAAGAGCCAAGGTCAGCGGTCGCCTTCCGTATCTAGTGAGAGTAGGAATGGAACTCCAAGCCCACCGCTTGCTCATCCCGAAGAACTTCTACCAGGTTATTCGAAAGATCTTAAACGCATGCCTCTTAAAGAAGATTCGAGTAAGCGTATCAGGACCGCGTTTACCGGTACCCAGCTCTTGGAACTAGAAAGAGAATTTTCCATGAATATGTACTTATCGAGACTAAGACGGATTGAAATAGCTTCAAGACTGAAGCTTTCGGAGAAGCAAGTGAAAATATGGTTCCAGAACCGTCGTGTAAAGTTGAAGAAGGAGGAGAGCCCGATGACATCTACTGATGGGAGAACCAAAAAGTGCTGCTGTACAAAAACCTCTTGCTCTGCGAAAAATACATCGGAATCATGTGAAAACGATCAGGAACAAATAGACGTTGTCAGTGATAATGACACTAGTTATGAAGCACAAAACTTATCACGCTACTCTTGACTTCTAAAAATAATCAAAGGGTGATAACATTGAAGCTGCTTAATAAAATCAAGCACCACAAATATAACGTCAAAGTCAATTTCTTTTGATTGAATTCGCCTGAAGTTTACAGCCGAAATTACTTTTTGTAGGTCTTCTAAGCTCCTTTGATTAGGACCAAATTGTTATTACTGTTTTGAAGTGGCACTACAAGGACTAAACTTGAGTTAACAACTAGTTCAAGTAATATTGTAGAATGAATTTGCGAGATGGATTTTCTGAAGGCTTTGTATAATAGTAAGATTGTAAATAATAATAATTTATGAAGTGAAACCAGTTTCGGTGATAATATGATATCAAGATATATTTTCTTACAGATTTACTGCTTGTTAGTTTTAATAAATTTTATGAATACTAATTCCACTTGTGTCATTTTTCATCCTTTTGGAATTCCATTCCGTTTCCACCCTCGCAATATGCTTGTCAAATGAATTGTCAATGGTGTTTTTATTAAGAGACAAAGAATTTGGAGAGCTCGATGGCATTTTGGGGTGACTGTCCCTAACACATATCTTTTGACAATCAAATAAAGTTGTGAAGTACAAAAATTCTAATATATTTTTATGATGCCAAAATTTAAAATCATTGCTTAGTACAAGATCCTTTAAACAAATCGTATTTGCAATAATTATATTAATAATAAATTATATTAATATTCTTGTATAGCTTATGTTATTATTCTGCAGTACATTTGAATTAAGTACTAATTTACATTATATTTCATTTTCAGTATCAGATCAGATCAGATCATAGCTCAACATTAATAAGATAATATTAAAAGAATTAGCCGATCACGGTGTGATCAAATATCAGACTGAAGTACTAAACGAGCATGCAATCTAGTACCTGATGATACCTAAATGATTACTGCTGCCCATGTATATCTGTATGCAACTTCATATTCTATCTGAACTATTCTACCTGAAGTCGATCACAGATGTGTTGTTATTTCCGGGGACTTAGGTGGTCGCCTCATGTATGTATGTATAAGCAAGCTGGCAACCACACCCTTCCACCGAAACGCAAGCACTGCTTCACGCTAGAAGTAGATGTGGCGGTTTTACCTCCCCGGCTGAACTACCTGAGAGACTATTTCAGATGCGTCGTTAAGGAAAATGTAAGGTCTCATACATTTTCCTTTCAAACTAGAGCAAACAGGCCTGAACGTTGCTCCTATACGGAAATGATATATTTATTTTTATAAGATTAAAGTAACAAACTAGCATGCAGTCCACCTGATAAGTGGACACTGCTGCCGATGAGAAAATGTAAGCAACTTCAAATATCACAAAGTTTGAAATAAAATGAAGTCAATATACTAAAAACATACTAAAAACAAAAGTATTTTTTTTATAATCATAATGCAGTATCTTCCTACATGAAGAAACTATATACCCTTTGAAAATGAAAATTCGCGTATCTCAAAAATATCTTTGGGAACGAAGAAATAGTAATAATAGTAATTTCTACAATTTTTAGAATCTCTATATTCGTCGCCAGATTAAGCATCTTTCACATTTACTTTATATTACATTGTCTAAATAAATAAAAATCACAGTTCCTTTTTTACCGACTTCCAAAAAGGAGGAGGTACTCAATTCGTCTGTATTTTTTTTTTTTTTTTTTTATGTTTGATACA
>DWNE01003314.1:0-16910 GCA_018249875.1 Cecropterus toxeus | reverse complement strand
AGATGTTAGAAAAAAAATACATTTTTAAAAACGGTTAGATTGCGTGATCAATGTTTATTAGTACAGATATAAAAATATTATATAACGTGTGTTTATATTCTGATTTGCAGTAATTTGGTAGTCATTTTAGATTTTGATTTTCAATGATTTTATTTGCAAATCCTTGAAAATTTTAATAACTACTGGACCCGTTTACCACAAATTTGAAAATAGCAGCATGTATATATTTTTTATACAATTGAAGTAGCAAACGAGCATGCAGTCCACCCGAAGTCACTGTCGCCCATAGACACCTGTAAGCAACTTCATATAGAACAGAGGTTTCATCTAAAATCAATCAGATTCGTCGCTTCTTCTAAAGACTAAGATGGTCACCTACGTAAGTAATAGCTGCCATATAACTTTCAACCGAAACGCAAGCTTCTCTCTAGAAATAGGTACCTATCACAGAATAGGTGTTTTAGACCAAAAATCTTTACATGCGTGTACCTAACAACCTCCCAAAGTTTTGTGGCGATCCGATATCTTATTAATATAAAGACGAAAGTTTGTGAGAATGTTTGTATGTTTGGTACTTATTCAAACAGAAATTACTTATCGGATTTCGCTGAAATTTGGCACACAGATAGTTTGTAATCTAGATTAACACGTGGAATACTCATCACCGTGTTAAAAACGACCGAATCAGCTCTAGGCACAAAGATCAAACAGACAGACATAAATAGAGATAAACCATAATTATAATCGTACATGCGTGCCCCTACCGCTGATCGCGCTGAACCAATATTTGCCGAAGCTTTTTGTGGTAAAAAGGGCATTAGTGAACCCTTTTGTGTACACGACTAAGACGGTTTGCGTGTCAACAGTACAACCAAATATTGATGCATCGGCTAACGTAATCTGGTTTGCCTGGACTTTTTGTTCTCTGCTAAGTGAAGTAGACCGACTTCCATGTTCATGGGAAGCGTTGGATGCGTTAAAACGTTTTGTTTGATTGGAGCTATAATTTACTGCAATATTGCTTCAGTTCTCGTTATAGATTACCAGCTGTGCCACGCAGATTCACCCGCCTCTGTTAGAGAATAATCTATTAAAAAACAAACAAACATAAAGTGATGTTAAAGCCACAAATATTATCCACATTGCCTCCATAAATTTATTATCCATAAAATTGTTTATTTTAATTATTTGAAATTTCACCATATATACCCATTTTAAAATATAAAAGCGAGTAAGATATCATATTTTTTTAAATTTTGAACAATACATTTGTCAGTGAGTAGGCATAAAGAAATTAAAGGTTAGATATAAGGAAGGGTATCTATCGTGCCGTTAAACGGCGTAACTATAAAACCATTCTACCTACATCTAAGTTACTGCTTGAAAACGGGCTTACTATACCAAAAATATGTCGCCATAAACTGCATTAGCGAAGCGCCTTAGCATGCGAGAACATCTAACTCGTCATTCAAGATCGAAAAACGATGTCCGAATTCAATCGATACTGCACAAGCGCCTGCCCAAACGTTGCTCCGACGAATTCCGAATTTGCAATAAAAAGTTCTATAGACTCGAATCACGTCTGATGCCGTTCTGCGAATTAAATCACAAAAAGCGAGAAAAGGACGGTCGCACAACCTGCGGGAGTGAACGGGCGACATAATGCAACATCGCGACCGCCCTACAGGAATAAAATTCAAAATAAGATTTCAAAGGAAGCAAAAGGAAAAACAAACGGCGCCTTCGGTTTCTCTAGTTTGCGAAAGCGAGAGCGACGTATGTATGTCGGCTCCCGTGTCGGTTCATATGAGTTATGGCGTATGTTTGCCGCGAATTAGCCATTTAACGCGTGTGTGGGGCGACGCCCGTCGATGCGTTCACGAACGTGCGAATGCAATCGAATGAGCTATATCGCGTTATTTTATACCAATTTGATATAAAAGTCACGTTTTTACTGTAATGCATACTCGCCCCAGCTTGCAAGCGGCCAATAAAAATTCGAATATTGCGCGCAATGATAATGTGCACTTAAAAACACATTACAATTGTTGAACTGATAATATAGTTCATTTTATATTGTCGTTTGACGACAGAAAAAATACAGCTTAAAATAATCGGGACGAACAAGTTTTGAGCTTACAGCGCCATCTAGAGGCGAATAGCCTAAAACATCGTTACGTTTAATGGCTTTCGTTTGCAATGAATGAATATTTAAAGGGTATTGTTTAACTTTATAAATATTTGTATATTTTTTATTACTCAATATTAATAACTTTTAGGATTGCATAATTTATAACTACTCTCCTTAAACGTATTTATTAAAAAAAAATATTATTTTATATAAGTAGTTAAAATTTAAATAGGTCAACGTAATTTTGTTACCGTTATGCTTTTTAATAATATTCTCTCCACCAACAAAACATAATTGTTTTAATTGCGAAGGTATTTGTAAATGACGGCAACTATCACCAAGAACTTTCACGCCACAAATCGAAAATGATTTTAACACCAGACACAATGGCTTTAACGCCTAACGTCTCTATTAAGTTAGAAATTAAAAAACAAAATAACAGATAATAAAACTGCGTACAATTATTTTATTATCTGTGACCGTGACGAAAGTACTGACGCCGCCGACACGTGGCGCCATCTCCTAGTAGTTAGACGTACTTCTGTCGGTGGTATGTCAAATTGCCGTAAAATTGACCTCTAGGGATACCAATTACGAAAATATGTTGTTTCGTGTAAAGCATCCACGTTGAATTGTACTTAATTATGCATACCGCAACAAAGACATTAAAATACTACAATACATATGTTTGTGGAGATTTTCCATTTATTTTCAGCCTTAGTTATAGACTTGCTACAAATTAAACAGATTAATGATGAATTTATTCTTCAAATGAAAAATTCTTTCTAGTATTGTCAGTATATAAATTCAAATCAGAACAATTTTGAAGTAACCCAGTCAAGACCGATCTTACCCTCTAAGCAGTAGTCGTAGTGAATAAAATCTTTAGGTAGTCCCTTATGGAGGTATTGCTTTGTATCGATCTGATACCATAAAGAAATAGTTAATAAAATAAATAAATACAACAGAACTACAATATTATTGTGGAATATTTGTTCATAATTTTAAAATGTGCATATCATGTATCTATTGCGTTGGTAACATCTACCATATGTGTAGTTTTTGACATATAGCATGTTTTTGACATGTTATTTGAGATATTTCACCGAAACCATTTTTTTTTCTGAGTTATATTTGAATTATCTGTATGCCTAATTTCTCCCAAAATCAATTGCTATTTTTTCATGACAGTTTAACAAAAATATATCCATTCATCCTCATCCGCCATTGTAGAGCATATTAGTAACATACAAAATTAAACCTGCTAACAAATTAAATATTCATTCCGACAACGGAACCCTCCTGTGTATCCGACAAGCGTTACTTTTTTCTTAACTGACTTTAATGCAAGGCTTTTAAGCCATATCTACGTTTCGATTCCAGTCTATTTAGCCACCATGTTTATCATAGCTTACGAGTATTTAATCGATATTTTTTTATCGAGAAGTGAAATCATCTCAGGACCACCGTGTTCCATGATTTACATATTAATATGCTTTCGGTTGTAAAATAAAGAAATTAACGAACGTTAAAATGTTCTGTAATTAAGAAAGATACAATTATAATTTTAGTTTTATGTTATCGCTCTAACTGGATGACTAAGTCGTTAGTTCAAAATGTATCTAATATAGGCACTTTACGTACATACTTTTTTGTATATTGTTAAGTATATGTTTTGCATATAGACTTCTGTTCCTAATTACAATTATTTCAATGGCATTGTTGGCACCCTACAACTAAGTAGATCATGGTATTTAAGACTATTAGAGTCTAAATCGTTTAAAAGTTTTGTTTTTTTGTTTTGGTTTGGTTGATTTTTGAACTTTTATTAGAGTCGCGATAAGATGTTTTCCTTCAGTTTTCAGAGCAACTATTTCCACTCCTCCAAATTTGAATCTTATTTAAGGATTCTTACAAATACAGAGTTTTATATTGAGGTTAAAGTAACAAGCATGCAGTACACCTTGAAGTAAGTGATCTCTATCGCCTATAACCTATAACCAACTAGATATAGTCGATGACAGATGCGTTGCAGTTCACTCCTAACGAAACTCAGATCAGTCAACGAGAGTCAAAGAGATGTGGCGGTGGTACATCATTCAAATTTTGAAGCGCTAGAAGCAGTGGTTCTGTCACTTCTCAAAATAAATAATCGTCAGAATGGCGCTTGCATCCTCGTTTGAACTTTCAATTTAAAACGTCATTTTCAGAATTAAGAATCAGACACAACAAAACCAAAACAATGTACGCCCGCATATGAGTTATTACGCATTTAATTATTAAAAAAGAAATTTGAAACGCAATCTTGATTAAAACCGCGACGGAAGCTGTCATCAAATGATTTAATCAAATTAAAAGCAATTCGGACCAATTCTAGGAGCGTCGAGATTTGTGGGAAGGCAGCAATTAATCAATAAAATTTATTTGTTTAATGCACTCGAGTGGAATGCGTTGAGCATGCAACTTTATGGAAAGAACAGCGTTAAGTGAGAAGTCTCTTAGCTCGGAAAAATGTTTTTAGGGTTCTGTATCGTAAGGGTAAAAACAGAGCCCTATTACTAAAACTCAGCTGCCTGCCCGTCTATCCGTCTGTTTTATGATAGTAAATGGCGGAGGCGCCTTTAGAGTAACACGAAGGTGGTAGAACTTTTTTTTTATAAATATGTAGTAGCAAACGAGGAAGCAGCCCACCTGATTCAGTGGTAAACGTGGCCGAAGCGAGTGGATCTGCGCGTATAGTCTATTTTTTTTATAAAAATGAAGTAGCAAACGAGCATGCAGTCCACCTGCATGCAGTCCACCTTTCGGTTATTGCCGGTCATGGAAATCTCTAAAAAACTTCATATAGAACTGAGGTTCTATCTGAAGTCGATTACGGATGCGTTGCTACTCCCGAGGACTTAGATGGTCGCCTCATATATAAGTGAGCAACCACACCCTTCCACCAAAACGCAAGAACTGCTTCACGCTAAATATAGGTGTGGCGGTGGTACTTCCCCGGTCGAACAACATTGGTTCTACCACCTGGTGAATATTGTATTATATATATATATATATACTAATATATAAAAATTAACCTGGCCAACTTATAGGCTACTATCGATTTCGATATTTTGAACTATTTAAAGATAGCATCTTTTTATGAAACTTCAGCTAGTACCAAATAAATTGGTTCAACACAACATAGACGGTATCTCCGTACCTACTGTTACGAATACAAGCTTCTGAATATTGATATTGATTTATAAGCGAATACAGCGCTTGAGAGCTACTGAGGAATTTTAATGTCCCCTTTGCATACAAACAGATTATTTTTGCAACACAAAGCGCTGCGGCCGCTACAACAATGGATGTACATATCTAGATTACAATTGCGCGCGATCGTAATGCAAATAAATATCGGCCTAGGTTTTATCTTCGGGTTACTGAGTTAAGTATTGACCAACTGGGTGATATACTGTGGGCAATCACTTTCATGGGCCCGACGACCCGCGTGGCGGAGTGGTCTCCATACCGGTCTGACGCGCAGTGGGTCCCGGGTTTGATTCCCGGCCGGATAGAAATATGAATGAGTTTAGATTACTGGGTCTGGGTGTTTGTGTATTCGTCTCTGTGTGTTCATGGCACCCACGACACAGGAAAAAATCCTAGTGTGGGGCTATGAGTGTAGAAGGTGTGTTTTATAGAAACAGTTTAAATGCAATTTTTCAGTAGAAGTAGCAGTTTGCTCAGAAGGTAAGCGGCTACCAATAGATATACCTATGTATATTTGTACAGTGTAGTTCGACCGGAGAAGTACCACCGCCAAACCTATTTCTATCGTGAAGCAGTTCTTGCGTTTCGGTTTAATAGTGTGGTTGCCGGTTTACTTATATATAAAGCGAACATCTTAGTCTTCGAGAGTAGCAACGCATCTATGATCGTCTTCAGATTGGATGAAGTTATATGAAGTTGCTTATTTAAGACCAAAATATAACGCAGAAAGGGATTTGAGGATTAGTTTATGACTTTTAGATAGAATATCGCATTTATATTACTAGTAGGTATTGTGAATATATAACGTATTAAAATTGGTAAGACACTTGTTGACTCACTAAAATCGGTTATTTTCAGCAATACCTACACATATTAGAAACTATATATCTCAAAAGAGGTAAAAGACTAACAAACAATCGAAAAAGAACAAAAGTTCAGCATTAAATTATCCAATTTCTACGACATATTTCCCACAAAATAATGACATGATGAAATTTCGAGGGAGACAACTGAGACGTAGCGACCCGTAATTTGGTAACCGCAGGCCAGGGGTCGCCACTGTCATTACGCAACATCTATACTTGTTATATTAACTTGACGAATGTGATTCATAGCGAAACAACTGTTCTGGTACGCGTGGGAAAGACGGTGTGGCGAGCAATGTTCTGTAGTCAGTAGTTCGATTTCCAGCAAGTATATCTGTGACAGTGTCCGAACAAAGCTTCGGCTTTTGCCATCTTCTGCCAAAAGAACGCCTTCGGCAAAATCTTTGGCTTCGGTCAAAATGGGCCGAAGTTTTAGCCTGTCTAGCCAGGATACCTACACATCTGACAGATATCTCAGTATATAATCGCTTAGGGTCAAAAAGGCCTTTTATTGTTTTTATATCTGATTGAAATAGCTAACAAGCATGCAGTCCACTTGATGGTAAGTGGCCACTGCCACCCCTGGACATATGTAAGCAACTTCATACAAAACAGAGGCAAGCTCATATAGAACAGGGGTTCTATCTAAAGTCAATTACAGATGCGTTACTACTGCCGAAGACTAAGGTGGTCGCCTCATTTATCAGTGAACTGACGATTATTTCAACTTATTTAAAACATTACATCAATCTGATACACCCACCTACACCTACATTATAGTATACATACTACCTCAGAACTATCGATATAATAAGCTCAATAAATTGCAGAACTCCACAATTATACATAATCCTTGAAACTCGAGCTGTACCGTGCAATTATCCGTGCAGTTAGGTCCGATTTCCCTTAACCACCCCGAGGGTGAAGATCGCGATCTGCTCATGTTTGATTCAGCAGCGCCTGCAATAATAGCCCTTAATGACACGAGGGAGGAAACGTCGACAATAATTCTTTTAGACTTATTTATTATTAAGGGTGAAGACATTGTAGAAAGTTTAATGAGGGATGGTAAAGCTATACAAGTTGTATTAGTTTAATATCCGTGTTTTTATTTTATTGTTCCGTACACGAAATGACGCATAAAAACGTAACCCTTTTACTAAGACTCCTCTGTCTATCTGTCCGTCTATCCGTCTGTCACTAGGTTGATAGGCTGTGAATCTCATGAACCTAGCTAGACAGTTGAAATTCACAGATGATGTATTTCTTTTGCCGCTATAACAAAAACTAAGTTATTTATAAAATTAATGACTATTTTTTTATTATGAGTTATTTTTAGGATTTACCCCAAAAGCCATTTTATTTTTTTATATTTGAATTTTCCATTTTGCTCTAATATGCTGGCTGGATTTAATTAAGTCTTTATTTCACCAATTCTTATTGTCAGCAACCCATTATTGTCCTACTGCTGGGTCTTCTCTCAGAATGAAAGAGTTTTTAGGCCATAGTCCACCGCGCTGGCCAAGTGCGAATTGGTAGACTTCACACACATTTGAGAACTCTTTTTTCTTAGATAACTTTCAGATGTGCAGGTTTTCTCACGATGTTTTCCTTGACCTTAAAGCAGTGGTAACTAAATTCTAATACGCACAAATTTTTAGAAAAATCTGTGGTGCGTGCCTGGGATTCGAACCTCGGACTCTCGGAAGCCGACTTTCAACCATTAGGCTATCACTGCTCACCAATCTTACCAATCTGGAGTGTTCCGATTAAGTTCCTAAGCTGTCTGAAGTGTGTTACGCAGACGATCCTGAACTCAATGCACAAGTACCAGCCGAGGTTCCACCTGGTGAGGGCCAACGACATCCTCAAGCTGCCGTACTCCACCTTCAGGACCTACGTGTTCAAGGAGACCGAGTTCATCGCCGTCACCGCCTACCAAAATGAAAAAGTGAGTTTCTTTTAGTGTTTTTTTTTTCTTTTATTTACTTCCAGATAAAAGTAAAGCAATATTTGTTTTACTATTGTTGCTCTATTTCTTCTTCTATTTATATATTCATGTTGTAGTATTATTATTTATATAAATGAAGTAAAGCAATAATTGTTTTCTGTTGTTGCTCTATTTCTTATCTTACATTTTTTAACAAATTTATCCTGTAAATTTACTAAATTATCATTTAGATCTTACTATAAATAAATATATCTAAATATGCGTAAATGCTATAAAAATAAAAAAGTGAAATAATGTAGGTATATTATGTAATATACATATATCCATGTTATTATATTATGGAAAAGTTATTAAAATGCTGGCCACATTAACTTGTAATTATTCGTATATCGCTTTTATTTTGTAATGCTGGCAGCATACGTGCTCTATATTAATATAAAAATAATAGTTTCAGGGCGTCTGTAAAATATAAGACAAGACCCCTTTCTAAAAGTCCATTATAGATGTAGGTATGCCCAATATTTATCGAAAAATACTGTGTACTGACGGTTTACTTGGAAAGTAAACCTTGATTTAGAAAGGTTTGCTTGGAAAGTAAACCTTCAGTACAAATATCCTCTGTTGTATATTGGCATGTACAGTTTTTCATAATCTTTAGCTTCTCAGTCGGTGAAAACACATATAGCTACAAGTAGACGAATGATCCATGCTAGAGTGACATTCGGGATTCAATAAATACACATTCTTGATGTATATTTTTACACTGGTTTTAACTTATTTTAAATTTTCAGATAACGCAATTGAAAATCGACAACAATCCCTTCGCGAAGGGATTCAGAGACACTGGAGCGGGGAAGCGAGAAAAGAAGTAAGTACCTAACCTTTGACAATACCTTTCAATTTTCATTTACTAATATATCTGTTAAGTATATTTTAAATATATATTTGAGTCATTTAACCCCGACATACCAATATTTATTTATAACTTATCAGTACAACAGAAGGCGGATTTAACGCAAAAAGTTTTTTCTGCTTTGCATAATATTTTTCAAAAAAATAGATCTAGACGAATACACTTAATATTGAGCTCACAGAACCTTATTTCCTTAATAATCTATAAGTTACACTCAAAGTCCGACTCTAAGATTTTCTCTCATTCACTTGTGTCGTGGGAGTTACGGGAATATTCAAAGACGAATACACAAACACCCAGACGTAAGACGGAAATCTAAATTAATGGTTTAGATATCTGTCTGTCTGGGGATAAAACCCGGAACCGACAGCGATTCAGAGCGATATGGTGACTGCTCCGCCACGCGGGCAGTCAAAGCTTTATAATTTTTTTCCACCTAATCCTAACGATAAGGCAGACGGACTACCTGATGGTGAGTAGTCACCGTCGCTTAGGGACACTTGCAACACCAGGGGAGTCGCCAATGCATCGCCGGCTTTGAAGGACCTACCAACACCACCTATTTTTAGCGTGAAGCAGTTCTTGCGTTTCGGTGGAAGGGTGTGGTTACCGGCTCACTTTTATATGCGGCGACCATCTCAGTCCTCGGGAGTAGTAACGCATCTGTGGTCGACTTCATGCAGACCCCTGTTCTATATGAAGTTTCTTACAAATGTCCATGGGCGGCAGTAACCACTTATCATCAGGTGGGCTGCTTGCTCGTTTGTTTTGTATACCTACTTAATCAATCGATTACTCTGTCAATGTACCAGGCTTATTTTATAAGAATATACCTATTACCTATAGTGCTTAAAAAGTTAACTGTTACCTAATTTTATAGTTAAGTGTTCATATTTTTAAAAGCTTTTATTTAACTTGCAATGTTTGTATGTATGTTTGGGTCAAATCTTGCAAGCAGAATTTAACTCACTTCTCTGTGTCCGAATGAGCTGAAATTTGGAATACACGTTAAGTTCTGATGACAATGTAATTATATGTATCAACATTGTTCTAATTCCAAAATGGTCGCTGCAACAAAATGGCGGAATTCATATTTTTGTCCAACCCATCCAATATGGGTATCATGTGAAAGAGCTTAAATTGTAGAATTCAATACAGTACAGAAAAAAAGCTTGTTTTTAAAAATACTTTTTTATATTAATTTATTATACAGATACATTATTGTTAATAAAGAATTTTTAATGTTTTTTGAAACGGTCGGTAAATAGCAATAACGTCATATTACTTTTCTAATTGATCATATCATTACTTCCAGGATAATGTGGTTTCCTTAATAGACCCGTCTCTCCTCCTCCGTCCAGAGAAAGTGTATGATGGGAAGCCCATTGACGCCTTCCGAGACTATACAGTGGATGAAAATGACCCTATCAAAGAACAAGTCAAGAGGACCTATTATGAAATGCATTCTAAAATGACCGTCGACTTTGTTAAAGGTATAATCAACTGATTTATGTTATGAGTCCATTCAGTTTTTACAACATAAATAAAGCAATTTAATTGTTATAATTTCTAGGTGGTAGAATCAGTGTAGTTCGATCGGGGAGTTACCACCACCACACCTATTTCTAGCGTGAAGCAATCCTTGCGTTTCGTTGGAAGGGTGTGGTTGCTGGCTCACTTATATAAGAGGTGACCATCTCAGAGCTCGGGAGTAGCAACGCATCTGTGATCGACTTCAGATAGAAACCCTGTTCTATATGAAGTTGCTTACAGATGTCCATAGGCGGCAGTAAGCACTTACCATCAGGTGGACTGCATGCTCGTTTGCTACTTCAATCTGATAAAAAAATGTCATTTATATAAAATACTTTTTGAAATGAAAACTTTTTCAAGCACGTTGAGCACTTTATGGGTGAACAAAAATTCATGGAACTCGCCTCATCGTCACCGAACGCTTATCATAGTATTTAATTTTTTTTCGCGAACCTATAATGTATACCGTGGAAATGTATGTAGGTATATAGATAAACCTCAGTACGTGATTTTTTACTTTTATATCAGATATATTTTTGAAAGCTCCCGTGAATTTCCTGGTTTTTTATTCCATCTTCCTCTACTACGACATTCATGGAAAGAGAGGGGACTATTCAAGACCGATATCACACGACACATCAGCGTCCATTAGACAATGAGTTATTATACTTCTAGCCTCCATTCCTGCATTTACATTCTGTGAAAGCAAGGGGCATATATTTATTACAGAATTATGGGCATCTAATTATTTAGGAGAACAATGCATCTGTGCTTGATCAACGTTCCTTTTTTGTTGTTACTCAAATGTGGTCACTTCGGTGTTGAGTCTCGAAGTTCTACTTTCATTAACTGTCATTACCTAAAACTTGCAGGTAAAATGGCAAAATGGCTTCAGTTCAATCAGTTCAAATCTACAATCAAGGACGCTCTGATCAGGCTAAATGACCTGGTGGACGAGTCGGACCCCGACACCAACCTCCCGAACATCGTGCACGCCTTCCAGACTGCTGAGAGGATCCGAGAAGACCACCCTGAGGATAACTGGTTCCATCTCATTGGCCTGATACATGATCTTGGGAAGGTATGTATTTGCTTTTTTAAAAGAAATAATGTATTTGTAAAGATAATTAAGAAGCTTTTTTTATAATTTTTTATTAAAAAACCACTAAGAAGCTCTATTCTCAATATAATTCAATAACATGTTATAGTTTCATAAAAGACAAAATGCTTTCACTCTTTGTATATCTATGGAGAATTATATAGCAATCAATTGTTAGAACTATAGACACAGTCAAAATAATCTAGGGCCTATTACAGAGGCATCCTACTCCCACTTTGCAATAACTTAGCCCCACACTAGGATTTTCTTCTGTGTTGTGGGTGCCATGGACACACAAAGACGTATACACAAACACCCAGACCCAGAACAGAAATCTAAACTCATTCAGATGCCTGTCTGGCCGGGGATCGAACCCGGGAACCACTGCGCGTTAGATCGGTATGGTAACCGCTCGGCCACGCGAGTCGTCAAAATACAAATAACAAAGGCCAGTACAAAACCTTTTTTAAGTTTTTTTTGTCCACAAACCTCAGAGTCTTTTGTTCTGGACTCTCGCTCCTTGGACTACCTCCTTAAAGAAGCATTAGCCTTGCCCATAAATACTTACCTACTATTATTTTGTTCCAGGTGATGGCTTTCTACGACGAACCCCAGTGGTGTGTAGTGGGGGACACATTCCCGGTCGGCTGTAAATGGGGGAAGAGCATTGTCTATGGGGATGACAGCTTCAAGGGTAACCCGGATACTTATGACCCGAAATACAAGTTAGAATTTTTATTTATTTATTTTGTCAGTTAGATTTCACTAATGGCGAAGAATATAACAATAGAGCGCCTTTATCACCCTTAGAGCATCTTAAATAAGGATATATATAAAATACACAGAAGCTTCCTTGACTGACAGCATTTTTGACGATTCAAGAAAAAATAAATCTATAGTTCTTTAACATTTTTAATTTTCTAAATCGCAAATTTATTCAATCTAGGCAAAATGGGATCTATTCTTAAAACGTGTCATCTATCCTATTGTAGTATAAATCATACATTTGTTTTTATTTATGTTATTCGCTTCTTTAATAAATATTCCCGCAAATTTAATTAGAATATCCAGTGTTGATCCATCTATACTATCTATGTAGGCCATATTTCATATATATCTGATCCGAGCTGCTGCTAAAAAGTAAAAGCGTTAAAGAGAACCAAACATCCATCCTCACAAATATTTGATTTTACAATATTGCTAAGGCAAAATGAACATTTCAGCACGGAATGCGGTATGTATGAGCCGAACTGCGGAATCGAAAAACTGATGATGTCGTGGGGACATGACGAGTATCTTTACAGAGTGCTGCTTCATAATAAGGCTAAGTTCCCTAAGGAAGGACTTTACATGATCAGGTGAGAGGTGAAATTATTTTTAGCACTGATCTATTTGACTAATATTTTGTAAGAAAAAAATAGGACAACTAAACTTCGCAAGACTTTTGTCACCCTATGCTAAATGGGAATACGGGATAAATAGATATCAAAAATTATCGACATAACCCAAAAAGTACTTCAGTTAGAAAAATATATTTTTCGCCTATAATAAAAAGATTTATAAAGGGTACCCTTTATAAATCTCTAGAGGAAGAGAGGGTACTGCACTTTCTTGTTTCTTAATCTATCTTGATATATTTTGAAGTAATTTAGAATATTATTTTGGAAGAAAATTAATATAAACCATTCCCAGATATCACTCCTTCTACCCATGGCACGCTGGCGGCGACTACGAACACCTCATCACTAAGGACGACGAGAAGATTAAGGAAGCTGTACTGAAGTTTAAGTGAGTAATAAGTTAAGTTCTAATAGCCGAGTTTATTATAAAATTCATTATTATCAAAGAGTAGAATGAGAGAAAAGAAGAAATAGATACACTACGAAGGAATAGATCTACTGTAGTTTTCACATAATCATAATATTAACAGTAGGTACCTTTAAATATGTAGGTATATTATAAACAAAAAAATATTTTCAAAGAGTGGAGAGAGAGAGAAGGAGAAATAGTATCAATATCATCTACTGTACGTTTTTTTAAATCATAATATCAAATACTGAATACCTTCAAATATGCATATCATAAAAAACAGCGTAGATCAGTGGCGTAGGATGCCTTGGCGGGGCCCCGTATTAAGTTTGTGTGAGGGCCCTTACGAAAGGTAAATATTTCTCACAAAAGAACAAAAATGCATAAAATTAAAAGAAATATTTATACATCATAATTTAATCTGTCAAAATTTGGAAAGTTTTTATGAATTTTTACTTAAGCACGTTAGGGGCCGCCGTGGCTCGGGGGACCCGTATAATGATACAGCAAATACAGTAGCTGCGCTCTTGGTGTAGATATAGTTGTTTTTAATGAATTTTGTATTTTTTTCAGCCAATACGATTTATACACCAAGAGCGCTGGCATCCCCGACATCGAGGCTCTATGGCCGTACTACGAGTCGCTCATAGACAAGTACATACCCGGAGTCATTGAATTCTAATACTGTGTATATATTATTAAAACTGTATATATTATTAAAATTGTATATATTAATTTGTTAATAACATATTTAATACAATAAATTTTATCTACTTTCTTTGGTGATTTTACTTTTTAATGAGACTAAATTTTGCGTTGTACAAGCCGACCAAGCTAACTAGCCGAATGTCAAACTTTACGTCACTCGCAAGAATGTAAGTACTGATGACAAAAAAATAGCAATAATGATTTTTTGTGAAATGTTGATTTTAATGAAATGTAAATTATAATAAATTACTGTTCCTATAATTTATACTTAACGTTTAACGTCAACAACGTTTTTTTTTACATATTTAAGTTATCATTTTACAGAAACTAATGAGTACAACAAATTAATTTTGCTAATTTATTTAATTAATAGTAAATCATAATAAATTAGGGAGTTTAGGTGCGAACGGTACTAGGATGAGAGCGGGGCATGAGACGGGAGCGGGGAGGGAGACCGCATTCCTTCCGTTCGTCTAGTTAGCTTGGTCGACTAGTCATTTATGTTATAAAGGAAACTGTTTTGCAGCATTTGATTTTATGTAGTTGTCATGTTTCTCGATGGTAATTGCCTTATTAAAAGATCTTATATAACTTGCAATGATTGTATATAAGTATCCAAGTATGTAAGCATGTTTAGGTCAAATCTTGCCAGCTTTATTCTTATTTCATGTTAACGTAGAAAATAACATATCAATAATTTTTTATGGTTAATTTTATACAAAATAGTAAGTGTTATGCTTTACACTATTCGATATAAACATTTTACATTGTCATTTTAAATGTTTATTTTATTGTACTTAACCTAATTTTGGAGAAAACGGGAATTTTGCCATATAAATGTAAACTATGTACAATGTAAAGCTAGCAATAAAATAAAACCAGACGCATAATAAATCAGGAACTTTATTTAAGCTATATGTACAGTAATACAAATATCAGAAAATATATAATTAATTAATCTATTTAGCTTCAACAACCAGTCAGAACTCAAACGAGAATATATTGGTAATAGCTTTTAAATATTATATTTAATCTGTGTACAATTTACAGATTAAATATAAATCAAATAGTCATACGTCGTAAAATCATCCATAGCATGAACTTAACGTTCAAATTAATTTTAGTTTAATCGATTCCTTTATACTGCTCTGTTATGTCAAGTGTGTTTCTGTAAAATATATTTAAAATAAAGTTGGAAAACAGTATCGGAATGTTTATAAATGCACCCTTAACTACAATTAACTCCGTTGACGCAATGAACAGTATAAAAATATCGTTTACAAGTTGATCAAATTCATTACAAATTAAAGAAACATTCTCTTTCCCAAAAACTCAAAATAACAAGAAAAACAGTCATTCAAACCGAACACAAAAATATCGAAATCACAACTCCTGTATGTTCACTCGAAAAACTAAAAAAAAAACAAGATTCAATAAATTCATATTACATTAAATTCATTTTGTCGTGCAAAATTAATAATAGCAATTCATCTTCACGTGTTATTCTAAAATTTCAATTCCATTATTAGGTTATAAAACATTAATAAATTTCTAAGATCAATAATTACAATTCACCTAATTGCAAAATATACATTGACTAATTAATAACGATCAATCAAAATAACATAATTACACTCGGACTTGAGATTTGCAAATGCAAATCAAAGTCCAAGTTCCTTGACACAGGGAAATAAAGGCACCAATTAAATTCCCAAATGTATCTGTAGTCGTAGTCAAATAACTTTACTTCCGAATCTCTTTCAGTTTACGTGAAAACATCTCAAAATACTATCAATAAAGATGATGGAAAAAACGTGAGCTAATTTATATGTTACTTTATACACGCTGCAGTACTATTTTTTTAAAATTTCGCCCGAAATAAACATTTTCTTGGTTAAAAGTGTTTACATTGTCATAAGTGGCCACATGAGCATACCGTGACACCCACAATTTGGGGAAATACGTGTTCTTTGCCCAACAGTAAGACATATTTTGGGTTGTAGCCTAAAATGCAATTTTAATAAGTTATTATTTTATATCGATATAATATCTATAGATATCGATATATACGTATAAAACAGAATAAATAAGATAACTGGCCGTGTTTATATCATTTTAATTCTGTTATAAAAAATAAAGGAAAAATTAGAAAGACGAAATTAAGGAAACATATTAAGTAATAAAGTATTTGCGGTTAGAAATTATATAACTGTCTCCCTTATTCACTCTCTTGTCTTTTTCATATCCTTGATTTAGGTAGAGGTTGACCCAGGCAAACACCTAAATAAGGCTCAACATTGCTACAAATCCAAAAAATATTTTTCAAGTCGAAAACATACTCGCTCACAACAATTTATTGAAATCGAATGTCAAAGTGTATTATATTAGTTTCGGAAACTAACATAATATTCTTTGACATGCATATATTACAAAATATATGATTAGAATGTGTGTACATGGTAAAGGCATCTCAAGATGTTCACGAACCTAGCAGCTAAGAATTAAAATGAACCTATACTCATACATAAAACTGCATACATACAAAATAGAAAAACAAAACTTCTATGGAAATTACATATACTGTCTAATATGAGTATTTATTGCATAAATATATAATTTTAGAATAAGTTATAGTTTCTATATGA
>DWNE01003313.1:0-16913 GCA_018249875.1 Cecropterus toxeus | reverse complement strand
GTGTGAAGTCTACCAATTCGCACTTGGCCAGCGCGGTGGACTATGGCCTAAAACTCTCTCACTCAGAGAGAAGACCCATGCCCAGCAGTGGGACAATAATGGCTTGACGAGACCTATTTAAGTAAAAGTTAAAGAACTTAAACAAATTTCACGCATCTTTCACAAGTTTTGCAAAACTTTATTACATTTTATTTTCACATACGCATTTATTTTATCAAAACGAATGATTTATTACTTTGTTTGTGATAAGATTTAAAATTATTTCACTGATATAAATAATACTCATGCTGTCATCATTAGAAAGTGCTAGATATAATTCCAGAAGGAACAAGGTCTTTTTATTTTAAGTATGAATTTGTTTTAAACCTAAGATTTAAGTCTGATTAAAAATATCTAGATATCATGTTTTGCAGTTTAGATAGAAAAAAACTTACATTAAGAAAATGAAAGTAAATTTATAAAATTAATATTTTAAAACTGATCTTGTCACGGAAATCATCCTTTTAATTTGTAAACGATGCCCACTTTTTAGGGTTCCGTAGCAAAAGTCGGAACCCTTATAAATTCATCCTGTCTGTTAATCCGCCTGTTCGTCTGTACATATGTGCGTCTGTCCAACTGTCCGTATGTCACAACCACTTTTAAGATACACGGTATTTTAATTTCGTTATTGCCAATAATTCGATCCCGTTAGGTTAGGTTAGTTGGTCGTAGCACGGCGAAACTGTAGGTTTGTATTTGAAATGTTAGATAGTCACTTCGATTTAATTATTTATATCAAGGAAATAGATAAGTATAGATAGCAATTATATTTTTCGATGGCAATATTAATATTTTTGTTGTTTTTTCAGACTGCTTGTCTTCTGTTTACTCTAGCTGTAGTATGCTACGGTAAGATCTTTTACAATTATTTTACCACTTGAACTAAAACTTCTTAGATGTTATATTTGTGATGTTGTACCGGTTTTCTTTATAAAACTAGCAAGGACGCAGACAGCTACCTAATGGAAAATTGTCGCCTTTGCCTATAAAGATATTTACAAACACCAGAGCTTTGTTAGAAAAAAACCTCTTATCACATTTGTGTAAGGGTTCTATGCATGTTATTTTAGGGGAAGGAATTTGGATATTTGGATCCTTCTATTTTAAAATTATGCCCGTTATTCACCTCCCTCCCTCTCAAATTCGCCACTGGATAGATAACGTATTTTATATTCCATTAGCCGTCTTGTATATTCCGCTGGAAGTAAGAGACTGGTATTACTATTTAAGAACACATTACCTGCATTTTTATAAGATTAAAGTAGCAATCGAGCATGCAGTCCACCTAATGGTAGATGGTAACTGCCGCCCATGGACATCTGTAAGCAACTTCATATTGAGCAGGGGTTCTATCTTAAGTCGGTCACAGATGCGTTGCTACTCCTGAGGACTGAGATGGTCGCCTCATATATAAAAGAGCCGGCAACCACACCCTTTCAATGAAACGCAAGAACTGCTTCACGCTAGAAATAGGTGTGGCGGTGGTACCTCCCATGTCAAGCTACACTGGTTCTACCTTTACGTATACTGCATATCAATATCAATTACAGGCCTTCCACAGCACGGCGACTTTGTTCCCGATCCCGGTTTCAGTGACGGACACGGCCACGGCGGTATTCCTCACCAAGGTGACGGCGGATTCCCGGGGGGATTTGTCCCTGATCCCGGTTTCAGTGACGGACACGGCCACGGCGGTGTTGCTCATCAAGGTGACGGCGGATTCCAGGGGGGGTTCGTCCCTGATCCTGGATTCAGCGATGGTCACGGCCACGGCGGAGTAGACCATGTTGGACACGGAGTTGAGTATTAAGCCGGATATGATTTGTAAAGTTCATTGGTAATAAAAGATAGAAAAAGTGCGGTGTTTCAAAATAAAGTACAATTTATTTCTGAAAATTTATTTCTTTTTTTTTTAATAGAAGTTTTTATTTTCCTTCGCTTGTCCTGGTTTATTAACATAAATTAAATTTGATCCAATTGGGCTTCTGAAATTTTAAGAAAGTTTACATGTTGTAATAGAAAGGATATAAAGAGCCAAAAGATGGCCACAATGATATTGAAATATAACTATTAAACTCCCATCAAGTTTGGGGTTGTTTTGTTCCTTTTGATTTCGTTTTACGCAAAAACGCTTATGACCAATATTTTTATGCAAAATAAAGTATTTTCGCGTTATTTACTGCTCTCAGAAAGTATAGAAAACAATTACCTATAAATAACGAATATAATTGATAATAGAGTATGGGTGGTAACCCTAACCATAGCGAACACGGAGACCACGGGGAATGTAATCATGACGATTAGTAAATATTAGCGAAAATATGATTTAAATTATTGTTTCATTGATTGCTAAAAATGATATCGACTATACTAATATCTAAAATTAGAAGATACTAAACAGAAATCTAAACTCATCATTCACATTTCTGTCTGGCCGGGGATCAAATCCGAGACCCACTGCGTGTCAGACCGGTATGGTGACCGCTCCGCCACGCGGGTCGACAAAAGAGTTATTATAGTTCAAAATAATTATTTTATTAAAGTCTATCGATAAGAAAAGCTACATTTAAATACATTTAACGCTTCTCGAGATAAACATCGGAATCTTTTCTAGCTTGGCCACTTATGTATAAGACTTTGTGGAATTGAGGCCATACCCAAAATAAAAAAACGCTTTCTACACTTAGAGCCTCAGATTTTCTCCTGTGTCGTGGATGCCTTGGTCTCACAAACACGAATACATAAACGCAACACAGACTCAGAGCAGAATCTAAATTCATAATTCTGATATCTGTTTAGCTGAGTTCTTTCATTGCGGTGAAGTTATGTAATATGGCTATCTTTTTTTTTATGAATATGAAGTAGCAAACGAGCAAGCAGCCTGATGGTAAGTGGTTACTGCCACCCATGGACATTTGTAAGCAACTTAATATAGAACAGGGGTCAAGTCTACCACAGATGCGTTGCTACTCCCGAGAACTGAAATGGTCGCCTCATATAAAAGTGAGCCGGCAACCACACCTTTTCACCGAAACGCAAAAATTGCTTCATGCTAGAAATATGTAGGTGTGGCTGTGGTACTTCCCCGGTCGAACTACATTGGTTCTACCACCTGGCGAATATATCGTAAGTAATATTTTTGTTCACTGTTAAAAGTGATAATTAATTTTAACTCAGAGGCTCAAATTAATTAAACTAAATACATACATAGGATATTTTGCCGATTCTGATGTTTTCAGCATACGTAAGCATTCGTGCCTGCCCATTTGTCTTCAACGAACCAGATATTCAAATACGCCGGCACCACGTCTGCTTAGAATTGGTAATTGAATGTTAATTAATTTGGTGCAGTATAAAAGTGCAAGCAATTTGTGGAAGGTATCACAGGTACATAACCAGTGCTCCTATTAAGTAGTGCATAGCACATTTACAATACAAAGATGTCTCGGCTTACGGTAAGATGAATATTAATTTTAAATTAATAATTTTATCTATATTGGAATTATTTTTATAGTTGAAATTAAGGGTGAAATATTATTTTACCTTTTGGGGATGTATTTTGACGGTAAAATGGATTCTTACAGATCCTCTTGGTCATCGCTGTGGCGTATGAAGCACTTGGAGATCGTAAGTAGTAGCATTTGAAGTTCTGTGATATAATAAGAATCCGTGAATCTGTGAAATAATGATCCTTTAGGAAGTCGGTCAATAAATAGGTCCATATACACGAGTTCACTTTACACCTTCTATATTCTCTCTCTATTCGATTATTATTTTTCATTTTTCTATATAAAATGTGACTCTGTTACAAATTAAAATAATTACTTGTCATAATATTTTTAGGAGTGGGAAAAAGTTCTCACGCAGATTCACATGGGGAACAATCAGGATATATTTCACCTGCAATTGCTGTGGCACCGATCGGACACGGCGGTCTCGGCGGCCTCGGTGGCTACGGGCTAGGTGCTGGTGCGCTTGGAGCCGCGGGCGTCCTCGCCGGTGGCATCGGAGGCGTCGCCCCCGTCGTCGCTGCAGGCCCGGTGCTCGGCAGTGGAGCAGCCATCAACAGCGCCGGCGCCGCTGGAGCGGCTCAACTGTCCGCCATTCAAAACGCACAGGCTGTTCATGCCACCAATATAGGAAATGCTGCAGCAGCGGCCATCCAAGGAGCGCGAGTGACCGAAGTCGCCGCTAGGGCCGGCCAGGCCAACGCCATCCAGAACGCTCAGGCTTTGGACGCTGCGCGTGTCGCCAACATCCAGAGGGCTCAGGCGGCCGCGTGGGAGAACGCTCGTGCGGCAGAGGCGGCGCGTCGCGCGGCGGCCGGCAGCGCGGCGGAGGTGGCGCGCGCCGCGGAGGCCGAGCGCATGGCATACGCTGCACGCGTACAGGCCGTTGCCATCGCCAACACGCGTGCTGTCGAGGCGGCCCGTATCGCCAACGCGGCACGTGCCCAGGCAGCGGCTGTAGCAGCCAGCGCGGCACAGGCACAGGCTGTAGCTGATGCAGTCGCCAGGAATGCACAGGACGGAGCCCTTCTGCTTGGCGGAGGAGGACTACTAGAAGGTGGCGCGGTGGTTGCGGCCGGTCCTGTGGCGGCGGTTCCTGTTGCCGTTGGCGGTGGTTTCTACGGTGGTGGACTCGGCTACGGCAAGGGCTTCCACCACTGATTACATTTTTCGCTGATTAGAACTATTAACGATATGGAACTATTAAACCAGTGCGTATAAATAGATCTGTTAAAATAACACTGTTACAAATGTGTACGTGTTATGTGGTATGGTGTTGTGAATATTATCTTGCTGCTTTTTCCCAAACTTACTCGTGTAACAAATACAAACTTATATAATATGAAACTACGAAATTCTAAACTACGAACCTTTCATAGGTAAATTTTAACGGTTGCGCAAAATATACAAAGATATGTATCACAATTGTCATTATTCTAAATTGAGAAAAGGACAATAAAACTATTAAAAGGTTTCTGACGCATTTTTATTTGCCTCGCACTTAGTTGCTATTGAAAACTATAAGGCGTTTAATTTAAATTGCAATGTTTTTCTGCGTACTCCTACTACGTAATCGACTCTACAACATAATAAATATACGATTTTCATTTTTGTAATGTGTTGTTTAGAACAATACAATTTCTTTAAAAACTTATACCACTTTTGTACCACGAAAGCTTACTCGATTTCTGAGTAACTAGACATTATTGAACTTTTTAGATTTTAAGAGATCTAAATTAGCAAAACATTAAATAAAAATGCTGTAACATTTTTAAAGGAAATTTATATTGTGCTGGTGAACGCACTATATTGGTAAGAAGTCATTCAATGATATCCTTAGAAAGTATGTTAGCTTTACTAGCAGTTTCTTAAACACAAGCATTGAATTAGCCGTTCCCTGGACAAGATTGGTTGACTTCCCTTGGTGAGACATCATTCGCCTATTACGTATTTTATTAGGTATTTCTATTATTTTCTATTTATTCTATTATTCTATTTATTCTATTATTTATTTATCCCACTTATCTCATTTCTATTGTTTTCCTTATAGGATTGTCCTCATCGAGCCATTTAAACCTAACATAGATGATATTATCACTGGGTTTTCACAAATACGTTATTCTGGAATATTTGTCCCAAAGCGTTATAATTTTGACTCCTGTAACGCCCTGTCTTCGCTGCCTAAACTTACATATTTTTATGGTGTTTAACTGATGAGAATGTTTAAGGAAGAAAAAGTCTATTATTCTGCGTTATCTTACTGATATCACTAGGGTGTCAACTTATGAGAATGGGTGTTTTTACTACACGCAAAAACTATTGGTCCATTACCATGGTAAAGTTGTGCGAAGCGAAGTAATAACAGAAACTAAAATATATCTTACGATTAAAGCGTGCTTACGTGTGAAAATAATTAAATTAATTAAAATAATGTAAAAATTATCAAAGTTTTCCACTTTTATTAATATTTTACATTCTATAATACGTTAACAATGAACAAACGGCAAATAAAAACAATTGCTTAAACTAATAACATTGATAATAATATTAACCAAAAACCCGTCTGCTTTAAATGTTTTTTTTTTTTGTTATTGTATACACATATTTGTTGTTTTTTTTTTTTTGTTATTGTATATATCATTTAATAACAATATTGTTGTGATAATAAAAATATTCGTTCCTCACCCCCATTTTTCCCCATATTCAGGCGTCATTGTGTAAACTTATATAGCTTGTGTCACTGTGCAAACTGAGATGATTTTAATGATATGTCGGTACGTCTCAATCCATCATGCCGTTTGGGCTGTAGCGTGTACAAGGAAATGGACATACATACAAAAAAATCATACATACATTTACATAAAAAATCATTATCCTCCCTCTGACGCAGTTGTTTATAACGCAGTGTAATACAACACCCATACAGTTAAATTACGTTCATTTAACATTGATGGTTCATTCCCAGTTCAACTGATTACTTCAAATAAATAATGTACATACAAACTTGTTTCTGAGGTGTCAAGAATTGAACTCTGGAGATAATTGAGTTATAAAAGCCTCTGGGCAGCGGGTTTTATTGTTACAAAGGATTCAACAGGACAAAATGGCTCTCGTAAATATGGCAAGTATATATTCTGCAATGTATTAGTAATTTCAACGTGTAACGTGTTTTTTTAAATTTATTATTGCCTATTAATGACGACTAGTGTCCGACCGAAAATCGTTTTTTGGCCAAAGTTGAAGTCTTATTATTCGGTTATCATCACAACCGTCGGCCGAAGCCGAATGTTTAAAAACCATAAGAAAATCAGTTTCTAATTGTCAAAAAGTGGACCCTATAACACTTCAAAAATATTTTGGGTATATAAATATTTATGTAGATTGATTGTGGCATATAACTTGTAGAGCTAATTACAATAACTTTGCAACTTGTCAAAAATGTTTATATTTTGAAAAAGTGTGAATTTCAAATACAACTGGCAATGATAGCCCACCACGGAGTGTGCGCTTACCACTGCGCTTTGCCATCTTAATCATGGTGTTACTTACAACTTGTTTATTTTTATACTTGTTAGTAACCTTCGGCTGCGGCCGAAACTTCGGCCCATTTTGGCCGAAGCCGATGTCTTGTCGCATGTGTTTCTTTTGGCCGACGGTGGTTGTTACGGATTAAAATGTATCAATTCCGCGATTATAATACTCTAAAATCATTATAATTGTTTTTTATGTTAAACAGAGTGTTATATATGCACTTATTTTGAAAATTATTTAGGTACTCTTTCATTTTCATAACAAGCTGTGCCCGCGGTTTTACCTGCGTTACAAACTTTTAACAACAATAAGAGTAACTTTTGATAGAGTAGATGTATTTTAATAAAATAAAGATAAAATTTTGCTTCTAGTTTACTTTTCAGTAATTTTAGTTTGATGCAATTTTAAATACACAAACAAACAGACAATTAAAAATTCTAAAAATGGTAGAAGCTTTCATTATTATAATACATATTCTCAGTGTAGTCCAGGTCGATTCGATTTGATTTACCTATGTTGTTTTAATGTATATTACTTGAATGCATTGTATATTTTCAGATATTGTATGCTTTGCTGATGCTTGGCACAACTGGTAATGGTAAGTTTTTCACTAAAATATACATTAATAGCTTTTGCTCGTGGCTCCACTCAATTTCACCCAAATCAGGCTGGCAGTATTTCGTGTAAAAGTAACAAATAATAACAAATCCATTCTATAAAATTTTCGCATTAATAACATTACAAATATTTTACTAAAATGACAGCTATAGATGATTTATTATTTTGTGTCGATCAAGGCCTTCCGTCTATAAATATAACTAACTTATATTAAATCTCTTTCTTGTTAAATTATGTTATTTATTATCAATGCGTGTAATATTATTAAAAAAAATCGATAATTCCTTTGGTTAGTAATAACAAAAAACACTATCTGAACTAGTATATACAGTAAGATTACATATATTTTTATATAAATGCAATAATTATTTCTTTATTTAAATCGTTCGTTTAAAATCTGGCATGGTTGTTTATAATTTTATTATTAAGCTTTAACTATACCGAAATTCTGTTTTATGTGTAAATATTATGTAATTTTCAGGGATGGCTGGGATAAACAATGAAAATAAACTAACATCACAAGATGTATTAGATATAATTGCCAACTCAGATAATCCAGATTTAAAAAGTCTATTCGCTTCTGGATTTGTGAAACAAAAGGAGAACAAGCAGGTCAATAAAAACAGCACGGAAAATGATAGCAAAGTACATAGTATTCAAACTACAACTGCTGGCCAGATTACCATAACTGCTATTACTCCCAATGTAGGACTATCAGATCTAAATCAAAATATTCCTTCTTCTAGTTCAGGAAATTTGTATGGACAGGGTATCAATAGTTGGTCCTTAAATAGCCAAGATCAACATAGACCATTATATAATTATGGACCCGGTGGCGTTGTCAGCGCAGCTCAAGTGTCTGTTATTCAAAGCGGGCAAGTCGTACACGGCGCTCATGAGGCCGATGCACAGGCGATCGGGTTCCAAGGAGCTCTATCGACCGAAGCCGTTGCTAAAGTCAGACAGGCGAACGCCATTCACAATGCACAAACGCTGGATGCAGCCCGCGTCGGCAATGTTCAGAGGGCACAGGAAGCATCGTTGGAGTACGCCAGGGCCGCGGAGGCTGCACGACGCGCCGCCGCGGGGACCGCCGCCGAAGTGGCCCGCGCACAGGAAGCTGGTCGCATCGCCAACGCTGCACATTTTCAAGCAGATCGTATCGCAAATGCGGCTCGTACAAATCTGGCGATAGCTGCAGCCAGGGCAGCTGATCCGGTTCAGCTAACAAATATAGTAAATTCTGCAACGTTAGCGATCCAAGCGGCGCGTGAAACCGAAGCCGTCGCTAGAGCCGGACAGGCGACCGCCATTCGCCAAGCTCAGGCCCTGGACGCAATGCGTGTGGGTAATGTGCAGAGGGCTCAGGCGGCCATGTGGATGAATACGAGGGCGGCGGAGAACGCAAGGCAGGCGGCGGCTGCAACTGAAGCAGAGATGGCTCGAGCGGTGGAGGCCGAACGCATGGCGTACGCCGCACGCTTGCGAGCCAACGCCATCGCTAACTTTGCAACCGCACAATCGATGTACGCCAGAAACGCCCAGGAAAACATGCAACTTTATGGGGGCTATGGTCCCTATTAATAAGCAGTTTATTTTGTAACTGCATTCAGGCTTGAATATTTTGAGTATAATTTTGTAGGTATAATAATGACAATAATGTGTATGAAGTGGCTATATATTGTGTTCAATTTTGTCATTCTTAAAATATATAATAATTTATATGACATACCTATTTTGAAATCATATTATCACACATTATTATTTCATTGTTTTTACTAGTAAGTAACTGTAGTAATTTTTACTATTACTTGCTAATAGTTTCAATCGGCTATATTGGACTTGTTTAAATAAATATTAAAAGAAACCTTTGGATTTTTATTTATCATTCTCATGTATTTTGAGTTACTAACAAAAGTAACTCAAAATACATGATTTTATATGAGGAGACCATCTTAGACCTCGGGAGTAGCAACGCATCTGTGGTCGACATCAAATAGAACCCCTGTTCTATATGAAGTTGTTTATAGATGTCAATGGGCGGCAGTAATCACTTACCATCGGGTGGGCTGCTCGTTTGCTACTTCATATTTATTAAAATAATAATAATAATAATACGTTCTCAATAGTTCTTTATAAGGGTAGGGCCTGTATGTAAAGCCATAAGACTAAGTATTGACATTAGTACAATCCTGTGTTATTGATTCTATAGACACCAACGCCACGCGTTTTCCATATCTATAACTGCACTGTTGAGCGTTGCTGTGTTTTAGGTTCTAACTGTTAGGTTAAGCTAGATCCAACTAGTCCGCTAGATAAGCGACGCATCGTTAGAACTCTATCTGTATTCTGAAGTGCTGCTGACAAAAGGCACATATCACACAGTAAGAATAAAAGGGGTCTAATGCAAAATGTGCATTTTTTATTTTCTGTAAGCAGCAAGGAGGTAGCTACGAAGACAGCGCTGACGACCGCGCTGACGACGAACGAGCTTACGACCCTCGTAGCGGAGCGGACACCATACCGGTCCAACACGCAGGGGGTCCCGGTTTCGATCCCCAGCTAGACGGAAATGTGAATGATGAGTTAAGATTTCCGTTCTGGGTCTGGGTGTTTGTGTGTTCGTCTTTGTGTGTTCATGGCACCCACGACACAGGAGAAAATCCCTCTGTGGGTCTCTCTATGAGTGCATATTTTTTTCACACTGTGTGATATGTACAAAATTATTGTTTAGCATATAATTGCGTGTAAAGGAATGACCTCACGGGGTTTTACAAATAATATCTGTTCTGATATTTATCATCAGCCGACAAAGCTACATTGTCTCCTGTAATTGCCTGTATACATTTTTATTATGTATTTATGTTAACATCTTATATATACCATATATTTATTAACTACTTAATATGTTTCATAAGATTGTCTTTTTACATAATAATATCTAATTGTTTTACTTTTTTTAATATTATAGCTTTTCATAAAAGGACAAGTAATTTAAGTCTGCAGAATTCATTGCATAATATATTAGTGATTGAACGTGACTGTCAATCAAAACAAATCTTGTACATCCCTTAACATATTTGGAAATAAGTCTGTGCAAAAGCAGAATACCACTGTACAGATGAAAACATATATAATATTATATCAGTAAACTATTTGTCTAATTGTCTTTTTAATTATAACACATTGCTCGCATGTTTGCATATATAGGCAAGTATGTAAATTAGCTTTCTGACTGAGTCATATGCTGTAAACCACTTTTATATTATGTAAATAGCTAAAAATGTAAAAAAATATGAAAATAATAAAAAGGATTACTTATAAGTTAATTGTAGTTTGTTAATGAACCACTGAAAAATTCATTTCGGTTTATGAAAAAGATAAATTACTGAAATTATAAAACGCTCTCCTGCGTCTTTTAATGGTACGCGGTTAATTATTTATTCGTTTCTGAATTAATAAGTAAAACACACATACAGTTTATTAATATTGTCTTAATTTAAGATCTATTTATCGCAGGGGTCAATAAATGAACTCCAGAGATAATTCCAATATAAAAGCTATTGACCAGTACCTATTTGTTATAGCAGATAAATAAGATTGAAATGACGCTCATACCGCCCGTGTGTGTATTTTATATAAAGTGAAAAGTGAATTTATAGCAAAATGAAAGTAAGTGTAATTTATACGTTACAGACTAAAATCTCTAATGTTATTAGTGAGGGATTGACAAATATATTTACCCACGGCTTCACTGGCGTTTATAGCGGGTCGTAACTATATAAAAATGTTCTATATAACATAAACCATATATAAATATAAATTGGTAGAACACCACACCTATTACTAACGTGAAGCAGTTCTTGCGTTTCGTTGGAAGGGTGTAGTTGCCGGCTTTCTTATATATGAGACGACCATATTAGTCCTCAGGAGTAGTAACGCACCTGTGATCGACTTCAGATAGAACCCCTGCTCTATATGAAGTTGCTTACAGATGTTCGTGGACGGCAGCTACCACTTACCATCAGGTGGACTGCATGCTCGTTTGCTACTTCAATCTTATAAAGAAATTTACAATGTATTCACACCTAATATAAAAAATAGAAATACATAGTTTTACTATCGCGTATAAGTGACAAAACAAAATAACTGTGGTTTCTAGACTCGAACAACAAAAGGTTTTACCGCCTTTACAGTTATATGTATATTAATAAAATCATTTATTGTTTTCAGATAATAATAACGAACATCGTTGCTGATGTCAGCTACTGCTTATCATGGTAAGTTTATATTTCAAGAAATACTATTCGAAGAATATACTTTTAATAATGAAAAAATATTAATTCATCATCATTATTTCGTGATTAAAAAAATTGAGATATTATCATTACTACAATCGGTCGGTGGTCGACGTTAAACTACAATATCTAAATATATAATAATAACTACTAAAATACAAACAAATATAGGTACTTGAAATTTTATTGTATTTTCGAGTAGAATCGGGCAAATGCGAAGACCAATTTATATTACAGATTATGGTAAAACTACAATTTCTTTTATATAGGAAAAAACTTTTACGACCTTCTGTTAACTTCCATTACTTATCGCGGTAAAACATATATTTTACTAATCAGCATTGTAATACAAAACAATGATATACAAGTATGTATCATTGGCGACACAAATCACATGATTATATTATAGGTAATATGACCACTAATTATTGATTGATTATACTTAGTTCTTTAAATTTATCTATCTACATTATATGAATATTTTAATAATTAAATATCTTGACGCAGTACAATATTATTACAAATCGCTAAATTGACATTTCAGGAGGGCAATTCATAGAACATACAACTTCAGAAATTGTACCAAATATCAAGCAGATCTTTCAAGCAGCAATTGGGGATCCTCTTAAACCTGAAAATGACATTGGAGTAAACTTACAATCTACTAACAGTCCAGACTTTTTGTCTTCACAAAATGATATTGAACAAAACGAAGAAAGCATTGGTATTGATTCAGACATATTACAATTAATTTTTGGATCAGATAATGTTACAGAAGTAGAATCCAGTACTAAGCCATTCTCTGAGACTGATTTTATAGCCCTCAATTGTTTAGAGTCTACGCAACACAATGTTAATAAAGAAAACTCAGGAGTCGGTCAAATCGACGTAAGATCTACTAACAAAATTCGGTGTTCACAAAATATTCTAGAACCCGGACACTATAGTCAAGGATTCAAGCCTGGTACTCAAAGCCAAGGTTCTACAAAAAACCAATTTGATACAAGTTCCAATAATCCTTACGGATCTGAAGATAACCCTAACGTTGGTTACAATAGCGTTGGGTTTAGCAGCACGACTGATTTAATTGCTAGTGGTCAGAAGACTGATGGAATTTTCATTACTCCAAGTTCTCAAGCTGAAACCAAGGGTAACCAGCCAAACCGCCGTAAAAATCAAGGTGGACAGTCGAATGTGAGTCCTACTTACCCTGTTTTCAGACCTGTAAATCAAATCGGAACTAATCAGCCTGGAGTAAATCCTAGTTATCCAAATACCAAACCAGGATATCAAGATGGGAACAGTCAGCTTGGCGTAAATCCTACTTATTCAAGTACTACACCTGGAAATCAAGGTGGCGGCAGCCAGCCTGGGATAACACCCACGTATTCGAATACCAGACCTGAAAATCAACGTGGAAGCACCCGGCCTGGACTAAACCAACAAACGCATTCAATTACCAGACCTAGTAAAAACGGGGGAAGTAGACAGCCCGGAGTACCAACGTATTCACTTTTCCAGCCTGGAAATCAAGGTCCAGTATATTGGCCCAATATTCAGATTGGTGTAAATCCTACTGCAGGTCCGGTTGGTCAAGGAGGCGTACAGACTATTATTCCAGGGTATTGGCCTTACGTCCAGTATGGTGCGTATTATAGTCCTGATTTCGTTCCAGTTCAAGGTGATTTCGGACATCAGGGTTGGATCGGGAATAGTCAAGGATATTTCTATGGGTACCCTCAGAATGGACTTCAATATGGATGGCCGTACACTCAAGATCCACTTGGCTATGGCAATGGTTGGTTAGGATTCGGTGGCCAAGAGGCCAGGCCTTACAACCACAACCAGGATGGGTTCAGTGGACAACAACATCAGCATTCTCATCATCATCATCATCAACCTGGAGGACAACACCATGGCTACCACTTTCATTACAATCACAACAGAGGTTATTGAAATGAAGAAAATAGATGTATAGTTCCCAACTTGTACCATGTATGTAGCAAACGATCATGCAGTCCACATGAATGGTATGAGTGGAATGCCTATGGACAAATGTCATCAGCCCCAGGTAAGGACAGATTCTTACTTGAGGTTGCAGATGATGCGTTGCTACTTCATAAGGACTAAGTTGGAATGCCCCGGATAAGTATTTTGAATAATTAATAAGTATCTAAATAATATAACATAGTTTTTGTAGATACAGTTTGTTTGTATGTACCTATCTACATTATGGGTGCAGAGTTATAACTCTGCATTAATGACACAGATTAATAATAAAGATTATTATCTTGGAAAAATATTAATTCTTTTAATTACTGATTGAATGGCACTTGTGTGGCAATGAAGTTCACAGATTAATTAAACAGCACAATTTCTGTAATTGACGTTTCATTGGACAGTTAATTGTACATATTCGCATTGTACTTTACTAAGTGCCCAGAAAAAACTTAATAAAAGAGCTGTAATTAAAATCATACTCAATGAATAAGATAGCATTATTCAATGTCTATTAGATCTAACTATAATAGTAACATTGTTAAAATATTATGACAAAAAATCCCAGCGTCTTCAAACGAAATTTTTGTTTATATTTAATTTAACACTTTATTGGAGTTTTCGTCAAAATGGTCAGATTTTTAAGGTATATTTACTAGCTTTCACTTGATTTGTTTAATTGCCCATTTTGTCGTGATAATAAACGAGTTGCAAACGTGCAAGTTGTTTCATCGTAGGACACGACTAAGGAACAAATATAGGAGATGGGCAAAATTGTACTTTTGTGCATCAACACTTGATGTCACCAACAGCTAACGCCAGACGTGATTAATTGACAAGACATCGCCTTAAAGGCGAACGTCTACCGCCAGCTTAAATAAGTTAGTTTAGGTAAGCACGCATGATGATGATAATGATGAAAATCCCATCATCTCCTCAAAGATGATGGGATGGAGAAACTTCACTTCCATCCCCAAAAATGATGGGCCTGGACTAGGGCTAAGCTTATCCCTTCTCACCCCTTGCGTTAGCTCTCTGGCGCCTTTCGCTCGTGTTGTTTTGTAGTGTGTGATCATGCGCAGGCAGCGAAACTTATTTTTCGGTGGACGAACAACTATCTCTTTGTTTAGCTTAACTTATTTCACTTAGTTTCTCATTATTTTAGCTGGCGGTGAACATTTAACTTAAGGGGTGACCTATTTCTTGCAGTGGAGAGTAGTCTTAAAAGGCGGATGGATTGTTAAGTCACCAGGTATTCAATATACTACCTACATTAATCTATACAGATTAATTTTAGGGAAATAAGTGCCCATGAACAGCGAGGTCTATAGAATACCTTTATATCAGGCACAGTTTACTTCAGAGTTGAAGTAGCAAATAAGCATGCAGCCCAACTGCATGGTAAGTGGTCATATACGAATGTGCTTATATACGAATGTTCGAATCCGCTCACTTTTATACGAGGCGTCCATCTCAGTCCTCGGGAGTAGCAACGCATCTGTGGTCGACTTCAGATAGAACCCCTGTTCTCTATAAAGTTGCTTACTTATGTCCATAGGCGGCAGTAACCACCTACTATCGGGTGGGCTGATTGCTCGTTTGCTACTTTATATTTATATAAAAAAAAAACCAAGTGGAATTAATGTCCTACATGAAGTTGGCAACATATGCGTTATTAATCTAATAATATCTTTCTTCAAGCACTACTGTTTAAGGGCAGAAATAAGTGTGGTGGTTGAGTCCCTGAAGGTAAGCCTGTATTCTACTATATTTCTAGATTGAAGGCACTCAATAATAAACAGTTTTATATTTAGCTGCAGCTTTCTTTATTGCTTCAAAATCATTCTAAATCTATACAATAATCATATTGAATTCGCTTTGGTCAGGTATTTTGTGTGTACACACGGCCTAAATAGCTTGACATCACAAATCACACGAAGACTCGTGCCTTTTCTTATTAACATACATGCATATAAACGTTAACTACCGCCTTAAAGTAAAAAACCATTATCACCATTGTGTGTTATTAGAGATAAAGTGCTATTTAATTTCTATTGGCACTTCAAGTTTCAAACAAATTAGTTGCTTCATCAAGGCGCTCATGGGAGCTCATGCTCCCGGCTGCTAATGGCTTCCTAGCCGTCGTAGCTTCTTCAGACGTATGTTAGTCTAGATGTTCTCCAAATTACAATGGCAAGTAGCAAGCATACATATGTTTCTCTATGGTATTAATTCTTCTGTTTTTCTTAACTTTCTTTGACATTTTGTCCCTCGAGATCTTCATAATGTGTATCAAGTATTCAGGCCGCTGATTGCTGTTAGTTTTTCCCCGGATTGCCTAGATTGTTCTTCTCGCCCTGCGGCAGTTTAGGCGCCTCCGGTACTGAATCATTTTTGGGTAGCTTCGGTGCATCGGGAGCACCTGGCAGCGGCCCAGTGCCCTCGCTTAACACGGCTGATGCCACCATGAGGAGGCATATTAAGATCTGTTAATAATAAAATAATAAATTAGACTTTAACTATATAAGTGATAAAAAAAGGAAGTCACGAAACTGTCTGCAAATAATTTGTCGAAAATTATAGAAAGTAAATATAACATATAATTTAATAGTATTATAGCTTCACAGTTTACATATATTGTACCTTTTTAACCTATCCTTGAAATACATACGAGACACACATAAGAATAAAAACTTTGTTACCCTAACGAGAAAGAGGACTATTTTCTATAATATGGAGTTCGAAACAAGCATGCAGTCCACGGTAAGTGATGCTGTCGCACATCGTCATTTGTAATCAACAATAAATAGGATTAGAGTATTACCTGAGGTTGGCCACTGATGTTTTTACCGACTTCCAAAAAGGAGGAGGTACTCAATTCGTCTGTATTTTTTTTTTTTTTTTTTTTTTTTTTTTT
>DWNE01003312.1:0-16914 GCA_018249875.1 Cecropterus toxeus | reverse complement strand
AAGTTAAACCTCATTTATGTTTTGATGACATACATATAACATTTTTTCGTTTCGATTGTGTCACATTTTGATTATTACTTTGGTTATTGCACTTCCTTTTCAAATTTGGTATGTAAACTGTGATTATATAATGTCGTTACACGCAAAATGTTTCTTTTACTATGATTAAGGGTTTACAAATATTATTATAATATTTAGTGACACGTAAACTATTTGAGGATATTATATATCTTAAATGATCTACTTATTACTAATATATGACTCATTCAAAATCAAATTTAAGGATCGTTTTTAACAAATTTTAAGAATACATTCATTTAAAAAATACATATTTAGGATAGAAGTGTAGATTTTGTTAGTAGTAACTTATGAAGTTCAGTTGCAGTTCTAGTTAAAATCCAAAGCACATGTACCTATATTGTAAAAATGTAATACCTATAACATTTATGTGTTGTATTGCTAAGTTAACATTTATTTAATGTAGGAACATTTCAAGAAAGTACAAATGCCAGTGGGCCCCTCGATAATGATCTGAAAGGTGTTCCACTAACCTGGAATTACCCACGAGGTGTAGTTTGGCTAAAATCTCTCCCATTTGCATTTTGTAGAGCTGATACGTTCTTTCACAAACCCATTAGGATTAGTATTAGGTAATAGCTACACATTAGGTGCTTTATATAAACTTCGGGATTACAATTTAGGAGCTGCATTCATAAATCTGTGTATACAATAATCACTTAACATTAGATCGATTATTATAGAATAGTTTGCAGTATTTCATATGAGATATCGGAAGATTTATTAACAATAAAGCCCTTAGAAGTTCATGTACCTTCGGTGTAATTAACGTTCCGTTTCTGCCGCGCTACACGTCTACGAATATTACGTAGCTCGTAGCGACGTAGCATTGTGCTACGAGCAGCTAGGCAACTTTTCTAACAATAATTCTCGGTATTGCTTCTTACTAACGTTTATGATATTTATTATTATAAATACAATGTAATGGACGTACGTCTTTAGGTTACGACTTAGGTTATAATTTTAAATTATTTAGGAATATTTAGTAGTAGGAAACTATCTAATCTATTTTATGCTATCTTTCAAAAGAGAATTATAATCATATCGAATTATAGTACAAAATATTATTTACTAATATCATATTCTTGTGTAAGCAACTATCGATAGTATCCGTAATATGAATCAACTTTTCACTCGAAATTAAGTCGGGGTGATATAAAGTCACGGAAATTATGAAACTATACGTAATGATGTCAACAGAATTGAACATTTAATTAATGAAGTATATTTAAGTACTGTATTAAATTAAATACTCATAATTCATTCCTATTGATTCTTTCTTTTTTTCTTTTAAATGTCGTACCAAATATTTTAAAACTCCTACGCTTATCATTGATCTGCACTTGACTGATTTGTGCGATTGATTTGAGAATAAAATATAAAATATTCATGCTAACATATCGGTTTAACCTGATGATTTTCTATCAGTTTTATGAAATTTACATTAATATTATTTGTGAGTTTTTAACATACATTGACGGAAAATACATTGACGGACATGGACATGAAATTAGTTTTTCGTTTAAAATCAACATTTATGATATGGGATATTTTAGTACAGTAACAAATTATGTATATTAGCTAAACAATTACAAGGTTCGGGCCTGCCTCCTAAATATTAGACACAACCTTTTTAAGAAATGAAATACTTGTCTTATGTTACACAAAGGTATAAACTTATCAATATTAATTAATTTTGTATTAGACAAATTCAAATGTGTGTATCTCTATATAATATTTTTTCAAATACATGGTGTTTTGTACTTCGTGGTACTATTTTCTTGATTTCCACGTTTAAATTACTATTCTTTACTCAGTGAAGTCAAGCCCCATCATTCGGTCGAACTACGAGGCGGCGATGCGAAGAAAATCAGGTTCGTAAAATGTAATCCTCATTAGTTAAACAAATAGGTCAAGCCTAAATAAGCCTCGATAAAATCGACCTACACTTTTCGAGGCCCCGGCGTTCTTATAAGATTACTAACAAAAAATACAAATTTCAGTTCATTCTGCAGAGCCTTGAACTTGTAAGCTCTCTCGAGAGGCAGATGAATGCCGTCATCTCATTCACCGTACTCCCAGTTTTCATACGCCTTGGAACAAAAAGAACATTTAGAACGTTCAGGGTTGTATACAGTTTTCGGCAACTGTTATGACTTTTTTATTATCTTTCAGGTCATAAGTCTTATTTAAGGAAAATATAAGCGATGTTATAAATAATTTTTATCCTCTTGCTTCTTTTGGTAATTGGAACGAGCGAGCGAAGCGTGGAAAAAGTTAAAATGGTCACTGCGGCCAATAGTCCATCATGCAAGAGGCTGTAAACTTTTAATGCTGCAATGATTGGCAAGATTACCAAAAAGGCTATAGCACATTGCAATCGTAGTACATTACTACGACAGTAGTGTATGTAAGTGACATTCTTTTTAATAAACACTGCTGCAACTCGATACAAATGGTTTTTAATGGGCGAAAAAGCTTTTGGAAGTATACTAACATTAATGATCCCCTATTTAAGGTCTGACCGCATTTAGAATACCGTTTTCACTATAACCAATCATGATTATTAAGACTGTAACTTTTGAAACGCAGTCTGTTGCAAGGCACAAAAAGAGGTAGCGGGAATGTTAAATGATTCTACTCACTACTTACAGGCGAACTGCAAATTATTGTAGCAATAATAATTAGCATTGAATGCAAATGGCTTGATTCCTCGGGGGACTACATGAAACGCCTGAAGTGCCAATGCACTCTGTCATTTTTTATTGTACGCATAATCAAAACAGACTATTTCAAAACATTGAGGTTTTAAGCTTCTAACTTTTGAATACTCGTGAGACCGAAATCGTATTCATTTAGCGAAAAATCGAAATCGCACGATATTAACTGATTTTAATGAAACAAACATGTGAGATTTGGTGCATTACAAGCTGGTATGGAATACGTAAGCACCTTAGTGTACTAATTCGCCGTGAAGGCATCTAAATACGTTTTTTTCTACGTTCTGTCCTTACAGCGCATACTTTATTTCTATTTGCCTGTGCCGCGAGGTAAGCGGGACGAAAGGCTGGGGTGGGGGGTAAGGACACGCGCGGTAGCGTCGCCCCAGCCAGTTGAAGCTGCGACGCTCGTGAGTGCGCACGTCTGTTGCTGTCGGAATATATACTGTGACCCACCATAGTGCTGTGACGTGAAAGTGTACCGCACATGCGTTAAACCCGTTGTGACCAACTCAAGTTGTGACTCGTGAAGTGGTGGTAGTGAGTTCGATTCGAGTTCGTGTCGAGTTGCTTCGGACCCGGTGAGTCGGTTTCTGTAATTACCGTAAAGATTGGTTTGTCACAACCATGTTATTAAGTTGCGTAGTGTTGCGGATTAGCGGCTTAAGTACTGGAATTATTATCGTATTGCTAAATAGAGGCTTAGTTCTGACAGGGCACTTATAAGGCTTTGCTTAGCCATGTGGGCTTAAAATGTATAAGTTTACGTCTCTTTTTATTTTACAAACTAAACTAATTAAAATGCTACGATAATAATTATGAAAAAAACACATTCCGCCGTAACTTTCAGTGCTCGATAGTGGCTGCGATATAGTTTTTTATTTTCAATAAGCAGAAAAGTTCAATAAAATGTATTCTTGCCCGAGAGGCTTTTGATCTCAGACCAACCACTTAGCAACTAAGCCGACGCCGTAATTGCCCACTTTGGTGTCTTCTTTTTCTGGCAACTTTTATTCTTTAACTAGGCTACGATTGTGAACGAGTTTTACTGTTTAACTGGCTTATTTCAGTTCCTAGTTATATTGCGTTTTCAGTTCTACTTATATAATGACCATCTTTTTATTAACTTTTTACATTTTTTTAAAGATTAACACAAAAAATGTAAAAATGGGTTTTTAGATAAAATTCTACGTCTACGTATATTCATTACTTTGCAGTTCTAGCTTGTGTGAAGCTAGGTTACTATTGGCTACTGTTTAATAGTAGTGGAAATATATTGAAAGCATCATTGAAATATTAATTCAGAGGATGTTATTAATTGATAGGCGTAGTCTGTGTTTAACGACTGGAAATAATTGTAAAGGGAATGTCTAATTACGTATTTACCGGGGCGTTAATAGAAAATGGTTTATTGTTTAAATATTTAGTGAAATACCTACAAATGTAGAAGCATTTATATTGGTAAGTGACTACGGAAGGGTGCGGTCAGAGCGGGTGGTCGGTGGTGATGTGATCTGAGGTCTTCGGAAAGGATTCGGAAGCTGAATATGGTAAACGGAGCAGCTCCAGTCAAATGTTATATGGAAATGTCTTAACCGTATATTATCTGTGTATTATATTATGGGTAAAAATATTGGGAAAAGCTTTATTAATTAACGTTCAAATTGCATAATATAATACACTTTACTAGCATTCAGTACGACAAAAATTAAGCGATAAAAAAATAAAACAACGCAAAGCAACATGACGGAATTAAAAATATACAAGTACATTCTACATGAATACTTACCTATAACATAATATAAAAGTAGTGTATTAATAAATCAAAATATACAATTAAACTGACTAAGTATAAACTATTAGAAGAGATAAGAAAGGAAAAATATAAAATTAATCCTAAATTTATTTGATTTTGCTCTCTAAATGTACATACTTTTTTGAAGCCTTGTATAAGCGCTCATAAATTTACTTACAAGATATTTGATAGATTTTGAAGGTATGTTCAGTGAAAAGTTGCGGGAAGCTGCCAGGCCGTCCTTAAAATGAATCGACCAACAACTTATTTAGTCTTTTTTGTTTCATTTGATATTAGTTATTTTCTTCTACTTGTAATCGGGCAGATTATCGACTAGTCTATTGTTGTTTCAAGTTTTCAAACCTCTGGCTTATTCATATTTAACTCAAATATTTGGCTTTAATTACTTTAACCACTTGCTAATCAGCTAACTACATGGAGAAATATGAGCGACAACACTATAACTAATGGACTAAACTGAAAAAAACTACAATATTACGAAGAAGAAAAACAACTACTGCGGATGGTTGCACCATAATCAGAATTGATTCGGCCATTCTAGTTTGAAGCTAATAAGTGTTAACCCAAAGTTAATCTGGTTTGAACTCAACACTTATATAAAATACAAATGAACATTTTCGCCAAACCTGTGTCTGCATAATCACAAGAATATTAAGCATTGATGTGTTATTTTTTTAAGGTAAGTAACAATTAAAAAATGGTTCGGAATTCTTACTTAATACTCTTTAGTATAGTCAAACTCTGATATTATTTCAATCTGGTTCGGTAAAGGTACTATCGCTTATGGCAGTGCCTATGACCAACTCTTGGAATCTACGCTACTTAAATACGTAAAAAGGCAAAAAGTTTATTCTACCCTAGCGTTTGCGCGTTGTATTACATTTTTGTAATTTATATAACTAGAATACAACAAATTTAAATAACATAAGAAAATGTGTTGCGGCTTTGGCAATTCCGTCAAATCTTGACTACTCAGTTTCATTTATTCCGTGTTTTTGCACTTTCCTATTAATGTACTATGAACATTAAAAATAAAGTATTATAAATTATTTTATGTATGCTGTTATAAAAAATGGTGCAATCTGAAGTTAAAACGGTGAGAATGCTAATGCATGTTGTCAGCCGCGCCCATCTGGTCGAATCGTAAAAGCCGCTTACTGATACTTGCGCAGTTTTGTTAATGCAGGTTATTTAGTAAGCCTAAAAGGAAATATTAAATTATATCGAATTACCGACCAAAGCCTTCATATTAGTTTGCAATAATCATCAATCTTACTTAATCTTAATAAGTCAATTGTGGTTTAGAAGTATTTGGAACTTGATCTATCGGACTAGAAACAAAGTTAATTAATCTAACCTAGCTATTGATAAATTGAAAGAAAATTCTGAGGCATGTAAAAAATCTTAAAAGTTATCGTTAAAGCAACTGATATTTATTTTTTCAACTCCAAATGGAATAGTGGCAACTGTGACTTGTATCGAGGAGGCCAAATTCATAACATTAGGTATCATTGCTACATTGAATCCGTAATGTAATGCGTTTGAAAAGGCAACTAAACTTAAAAGGATATACTGGAAATATTTTTGGCATCGTGACAATTTTATTCCCCAGTATAACGATCGGATGAACGCATAATATGTAAGAAAATTTAAAATGCATTATAATATATCGTTTAAAAATATAATTGATTAATATGTTTTAACTATAGCTGTTAAAACAGATTAAAACTCACGTCTTGACCTTTAATTTCTTTTCTAACTTTCGTATAAAATCTATTTTATGATAACAATAATAAATTTGCATGAAAATCTATGTAGACGGGCAAGTGAGAATTTCAAATTCAATAGATGTGCTCTGAAATGAGAATATGCGAGACAGCTGTGCGTGACATGAGATTAAAAAGCATGTTAACCTTCAATTGATTTTCAAGCGGAATAAAATTTTGTATTCCGATCGGATGGCATTGACAAGTTATAGTCTAATGGTTGACGCTCAGGTTCCCAATCAAAGATTCAAGGTTCAGATCCGTGGCGCAGCTGGCTAGTTGCGTAAGCTTGTCAAAGTTGTATGGGTCTACCAATTCGTACTTGGCCAGCGCGGTGGACTATGATCTAAAACTCTCTTATTAAGAGAGTCAGTAATGAGTTGACAACGATGACAACGTATTCATATAATCATATTTGTTTCAAGTGATAAATATTTTAATAGTAGAAAGCAAAAAAAACGAGGAATACGGAGCGGACATAAGCGTGACGTCACGACTTGTCTGTTCAGGCCTGGAATACAGCCTGGAGCATACTATATGGAAAATAGGGAGCGGACATAAACATAACATTACAATTCGTCTTTATGCCTAAAAGACGGCCTGGAGCACATTACACGGTACCCTAATATAGCCTAGTAGAGCAGATCCATTTTTTGCTTTATCCAACCTTCAGAATCATCAGTTGGATTAATGTGCGAGATCTTAATATGCGAAATAGACTTACAACTGCTAAAGTCACAGAATTCTGTCAATTTTTAACATTAATAATTTGATGTTTTATTAAAAAAAGAAATTACGAAGATAATTAATTTTATTGTTTATATATGAGAGGCGCAGACTCTTAATTAAGATGACTGCATTAAAATTCGTTTGTAAATAAATACCAAAGTTAGCACAGTTTTAGTTACATGTGTACATTTAGGTTCCAACGAAACTCATTACTATGTGGCTTACACACTCGTAGCTACATTAAACGCGGTTAGTATACATATTAAACGGTTCGTGTGATCCCGTAAGTAAAACGATAAAGTTGAGTAAAGGTTATGCAATAGTTTATTCAACGCTAAGACAAATGTTAGCTTGTTTGAGGTTCATTAAAATAAACATTGAAACTAATTAAAACTTGCAGTGAATTTCTTCAGTTATTTTGATTTAAGTTATAAAGCTTTAATCTGGCCGTCTTGTGACACCCACAAGGCGGTGATTTGTACTAAGTATATTTTTATTACGATTTTCTGATTTTTGATTTATTTTTATTTAGAATATACTTAAACGTTTTGTGTGAATATACACTAGTGCGCTGCTAGTATGAATTTGGCAAAGCACTGCCGTGGTTTACGATCGTTAAACATAAACATAAGAATAGACTAATTTTAGGATGATATCAGTTGCATTTTTGTAATGTTTTCATAAGATATATATGATTTAAATATTAGGATTAAGAAAACAAAAAAAATATGGATAGCTTCAGTTCTTTAGTAGTATTTATAAAAATATTTACATTTAAAGGGTAGTTTATCGAAAGACATGTTATGATAAAGGACTTTTTGCCACAAATATTCTGGTAACGAAACATATTTGAAGAGGATACTTTAAAAACGTATTTGTACAAAATGAACAAATATATTTTTCATGATTTATGATAACAGTTTGATCATGATATTGATTTTATCAGTAATGGTCCTCTTTGCTGAACCAACTTTGTGAGTATTCGATTCGAAAATTCAATTAAACCTATTCTATCTATTCAGTAGATTTTCAAAAGAAGTCGTTCTCAGTAAATGAATTTACAAATGTCTATTGAGCTATTGCAGATGAACAAAAACTTTCGCCGAGAATCAGCATTGCAAATTGTAGTGAAACTTCGTGATAATTTGAATAAACATAATACGTTATCACTTTTAACTTGAAATTTATTCGGGCGAATTTCGTTTTACATCAATTTTGTTCGTGTATTGAATTTCAAGGTATTAAGTTATATTTTTTTGCAAGTTAGGTTTAGTTTTTAGTAAGTTTTATTAAATTTGTTATTATTATAATGAATAATTTCAATCAAATAGTTTTCAACATTTTATTAGTACTTTACAAAACAAGGAAATTGATTCTTATCAATTACTTAAATTTAATCTTTACCCCTTACCTCTTTACATCGTAACCGATGCATACACGTAGAATAAAATATTTTATTCTCATATATTTTGCAATGTCAGTTAGTTGGTTTATTTCACTTTACACTGAACAAATTAAATAATAAAGTTATCAACATTTTAGACGAAACAAAGGAAGTGATAAGTACTCACCCCTTTATATACTGTCGTAATTGACGCGTAAATATTGTAAAATTGTTAAAAAAATTAAAACAAGCCGACTGCTTAAAACGAAATTTTTATTTATAGAGATACATATTTAATTATAATATAGACTTTTGTTAAAATAGTCAAGTAAAAGTATTATGTTATTATATAATTTATATATTTTTATATTGGTCTATTTACTAGCTTTCATTTTTTTTTTAATAAAATAATTGGAAGTGTAAATTATGTTTTATTCGTTTGAAGCCATTTCTAATATATGACAATAAACAGCTAGTGCCCTGGATACGTAATATCCAACACATTTGATTTTCATATTGTCGTAATAGCAAAAGAAATTGTCCGCCTCCCTTTTTTCACTATTTCAAGGCGCCATTTTTGAATTATATAGTCTATGTCACTACGCTAACTGAGACGATTCTAATGATATGTCATATGTCGTAATCCGTCAAGCTATTTGGGCTGTAGCGCGTACTAGAGAAATGGACATATATACAAACAAACGTACATTCATACGCTCGAAAACATTACCCTCCTTCTGACGCAGTCGGGTAATAAAATATTTTATTATCATTTATTTTGCAATGTTACTTTGTTTATTTCAAAAAACTGTTACAATTAACAGTTAAAATACAAATTAAATTAAAAAAAGTTATCAACATTTGTAGCACTTTACAAAACAACGGCCCTCATATGTAATTCGGCCGACTTCCATACACTTCCATGGAAATCCGAGAAGTGCTTATCCCTAGATTAATACTTTAACACAACGCATTACTGCCCACTCCTGGGCACGGGTATTCTCTGAAAATGAGAAAGTTTTAGGCCAAAGTCCACCGCGCTTGCCAAGTGCAAATTGGTAGACATTTATCTCTCAGTCTACATAATACAAAACATTAGAAATGGATTTCATATTGCGTTTATGTTGAAGATAACATCACTAACACATAACATCTGAAGTTCGAAGACTCATTTGTTAGACTCTGAAGTTACCATGACCAAACCGTTGTGTTCTGGTCCTAGAGAGTGCTGTAAGATAGACATACTTATTTGAGACGTTCAAACTTAGTCCACAGGGATAGTTACGCATCTGTCGCCGACCTCAAGTCTAAGTCTAACCTTATAAGGAATTGATTACGGATATATAGATATATAGGCAGCAGTAACTACATATAATCAGGTGGACTGCATGCATAAAAAATCGATCAAGTACGAATGCATTCGCGCGAATGGTTCTGTACCATTATTTATAAAAAAACGGCAAAAAAACGTTTGTTGCACGGGAGCCCTCTATAAATATTTATTTTAATCAGTTTATAGTTCTCGTCGTTATAGCGGCAACGGATATACATCATGTGTGAAAATTTAAACTGTCTACCTATCATGTTTCATTAGATACGGCCTGGTAACAGACAGACGGACCATTTGTACCCAAAGGATAAAAATGGTACCTCATTACTAAAACTCCGCCTCTTACTGATAGGGTAACATTTTTACCCTTTGGGTACGAAACGCTAAAGACGGGTCTAATACGCGCCTTGCTATTTTGGTTTATTTAATTCTGAACGGTAGACGAAGCTGTTTGATATGGATCTAGACTGAAATAATCCGAGCGATCCCTTATAATTATGAATGACGAGTTAAATACATTAAATAAAGCTTCTACGCGTCTTTCAACGCGTTTTTCATTTCGCAAATATAATACACTAGTTGTGCCACGCAGTTTCACTCGCGTTTATTAGAGAACATTCTATAAAAAGCAAGCAAACATAGTGGTATATAACCGAAAGCCTTCCATGATAAATTTACTATTCAACACAGAAATATTTTTTTGAATTCGGACCAGTAGTTCTTGAGATTAGAGCGTTCAACCAAACAAACTCTACTACTTTATAATATTAAGTATAGATGAACATCTTTTAATCATTTTAGATATGCCTGTTTCTTAAAACACGGCTTACTTCTACATGAGGCGACTATCTTAGTTCTAAGGAGTGGCCCAAATAGAACCCCTGTTCTATATGAAGTATCTTACAGATGTCCATGGGCGGCAGGCATCAAAGTTCGAGTCAGAATCGCGCTCGAAGAGTTTCGTACCATTATCCATAAAAAAACGTCAAAATACATTGTATTTTTAGTATTTGTTGTTATATCGGCAACACAAATACGTCAACTGTGAAAATTTCAACTGTCCAGCTATCACATGTCGTACATGCCTGGTGATAGGCAGACGGACAACAGAGTCTTAGTAATAGGATTCTGTTATTAACTTTTGAGTACGAAACTCTAATAATTGCATTGTCATCAGAACTAAAGGTGTATTCCAAATTTCAGCTCAATTGGACACTGAGAAGTCGGTTAAATTCAGCAAGATTTGACCCAAACATACTTATATACAATCATTGCAAGTTAAATAAAAGCTTTTTAAAACAGTTCCTACTTCCTCCTACAGTGGTTTTGGATTGAGATATTAATGAGTTGATGATTGTGAAGATGACTTAAAAAGTTTATCAGTCCAATTCAGTTCAGTGCCTAAATGTCAATTGCACCCGGTTGCACAAATAGACAAGTCAGTCACAATGTAAAGAGGCCCTTTGATCAAAGCCGGGCCAATTTAGGTGCATCAGGCAAAACAGTAAATTTGAAAGCATTAGGCCGTTGTTCGATTGTGATACAGTTGCTATAACGAAGCGAGCAAACTTCGCTATACTCGTAAAATTTGTGATGGAGCATGAAGTTTAAATCCATACAAAACATATAGAAGCGTTGCTGAATAAATTTAGGAACTGAAATTACTTGTAATTTGCGCATCCTTTTTCCTTTTGCTAAGTTTTGTCGGATTTAGTGGATGTTGGCATTTTAAGCATTGGGTAGCAAGCTTAAAGTTTAGTCGCAGTACTGGCCTGGTGATTGGAACGAAAGGTTACAGATCCAGTTATCTCCGTAGCTCCAAACTACCTATATACTATACTACGGCTGATTTAGGTGCGAATATCTCAAGCTAATCTTTTTACGAGGCATAGGCTTAGGACACTGAAGAGACTGGGAATATAGAACCCATCGGACACATCGGTCCTGATAACTTTATGCCTAGTGTATCTGTATAGTCTGCAATACATATAGATCAACGAGATAGAATAGTCATCATACCGGTTTGATACGCAATGTACAGAGTTCGACCCTTACCACACAGATAAGTAAATATATGTTCGTGATACCGTGGATTTAAATAAAGGCAGAGCAGAGTTAATAAGGTTACAGTTTTAGGAGATTGGCCTTAGATGTGGTATTCTTGGAGACTAATTTGGAACGCCTCGGATAAGTATGCCTTCCTTAACACATTCTTCAAACCAGAGCAGAGCAACGCTTAACACGGCTAGTGACTCAATTTATGGCCGAACAAGTTCTAAAACGAACGATTCTAACCATTAGAACTACACCAGATTTATCTCGTGATAGCGATAAAAGGCTTAATTGTCGTTTCCCATTTGACATTACAGTTACTACCCATAATGAACCTCTAAGTTTCTTAAAGGCATTTTCCTTAAGCGATAAGGTACTTTGTAGATAAACCTCTAATCCAATACGGCGGCTAAGCCACGTAGTGCCAATAGTACCAATCCGAGTATTCACAGTCAGAAGTAGGTTGAAGATATTTTAGAGAATCGATAGAAGCTACTTTATATGCGACGAGGTTGCCTTCTTGTGCGATTTTTCAACTTTTACACAAGGTTTCCCAGTATTTTGAGGTAAAATGTAGTCTGTAGTTTTAATCTGTCCAAAGTTCTCTACCTTACCGAGGTAGTACTCTGCCCGCTAAATTGAAATTGAAGTGGTTTTAGGTTAAAGTTTTTTAAGCCAAACTATTATTGTATGCTGCATTGGTTTTTTTCGACATAATTCTGTTTCCCTGGACCTCTGTACCGGTAGTCTAAATTCCGTTCCACTGGTAATTCAATTGATGTACTTATTTGTTGTTTGTTGTTTGAGTTTTAGTTGCTTATAAATATCAATAAATCTAGAAAATGGCGATAACTTTGAAGTAGTGGGATCAAATTTTAATAACATTAATTTTTAAATTAAAATGCCCTTATTTTATGACGGGTTGCCTGGAAGAAATCGGTTTTTATGCGGTATGGGCGTCCATTGATTGTGTGACTTGCTCGTATTTATAGAAATAAGTTCTGTCTTTTTGTCTTATAGTACCTGATTTCGTCATAAGGAGGGTAATGTTTTTCGAACGTATGTATGTGTGTGTGTGTATGTGTTCCTTGGCACGCGCTAAAGCCTAAATGGCTTGACGTATCGAGTATCATTGAAATCGTCAGTTGTCATACTGACATAGGCAATATGACTTTGAAATAGTGAGTCTATGAACAGAAAAAAGGAGGACGGAGGGGTGAATATGATTTTATTTTATTATAATAACATATACGGGTATCAAAGGAACGATGTAAAATAGATCATTACAATTCATAGCATTTTTTGTCCACTACTACTGCTCTACTATGTACACTTCTAATCTGTACCATGATTTCGATGAAATTTATAAAAAAATTGTAGACCATACTCTCGCACATATCTGGCATAATCTTACATGGTGACGCGCTTGTATAGAAAACCTATCAAACGAAATTAAACAAACAACCTACATCCAATATGTATTGCTATAGTTTACGTTGACGAAGACGCGGGCAAAGGCTACGTTTGTACATTTTGCGATATAAAAATAATAAGGAGAGCACGTATTTACGTATCCAGGCTACGTATTTTATTGCAGTGTAAAAAGATACTTTGCTTTAGGGGATCGGATGTCACTGCATATTTTCCCTTTGCCAGTTAATATCCCTACGCCTCGGGCGGTCTGTCTCGACGGCAGAATTGAGTCCTATCTGAAACGACTTTATTTGCCAACAAAATGAAAATTTTCCCAACTCGTTTATAGTGCTTTAAAATAACATAAAGTTGGAGTATATCTTTATTTTTATAAATATTAAGAAAAAGCAAACGAGCGTGCAGTGTAATCGTATTGACATTCTTTTTTTTCGGCCTGCCCACTTATGAACTTTAATCAACCCCCGTGACACCCCTAGGGTTACATAGACTATGAGGACGGCGGCGAAGCCAACAATGTAACGTTTATTAAAATATTTTTCCTAATGAAATGTTAGTAGATGCAAGTACATAATGTTTATATGTATATCAATGATATCTGATTATGAAGATAAATATACTAAATTTACGTTGTACGTATTTCAACACTTAATAAAATGTAGATTAAAAATTGAGGAAGAGAGAAAGGAAGGGGGTGTGATATATTTACATAGTCTTAGTTCCTAAAGCGGTGCAGGTGGACCTCCAGTTAAAAAACAGGGGTCCACCACTAGTGAGCGGGGGTCCACGAAAATTACCTGCTTACGATGGGGAAATACTAACTTTTTTTTCATCTGTAGACAGAATAGCCGCCATCGCTACGCGACGTAGAGGGCGTCAGAGTATTATATAAAAAAGGCACACATATTTTTATATAATTAAACCTAACAGCACACTGCAAGCATCTTACAGCTTATTCAAATTCACGTATATGACCTATACGATACTTGAATGAAATTCTGATGTTTGAAATCTGAATATCCGATGTTTCATTCCAATTAACGTGTTTCGCCACCCGAGGATTTCTCTTCAAACTACAACAGCAGCGCTACACTGCTGCGAATTCATGGCAGAAATATAATTGAAGTCGATATCAGTTCTGCAGCATCACTCGGAACTTTGCGGCTTACACCAAATGGCCCTCACTTAACATTGCAGACCATGGGCTTAACTCCCCGCCAGGGAGTAAAGCTCACTAATTGAGTTCGCAACTACAGAACGAGTTTTAATTGAAATAAAAGTTTCATTGTAGAACTAACATAGAAACTTTTTTTGGATGTGTTTTAAGTTACAAAAACATAGAGTAATGAACCAGGAGCCTATATTATTATAGAGAACGTTAGGGAAATATTATATTTAATAGAATTTTTCCATTTTATTTTATATTTGATATAGGGATAGAAGCATGTTAAAAATCACGTCACAATTCTATCCTTTATTACCCCTATCTTATTATTTGATATGGAAGGGAAGGATACAGATAGAATTAAAGGAAAAACTAAGCGCCTATGATGAAATTTTTCTACGTTTTAACATGTATCATTCGTATTTATAGATATATAACTTAACGCAAATGATGTTTACTTATGTCCTCCTTCCCCTCGGTGAGATGAAGTGAGATGTGACTCGATCCCCACCCACCCTTTAATCGTTCGTAAGATTGTTTGAAGTTAGAAGAGAAAAATATTTTACTTAATTTAATAGTTCCACGCAATTTCGCACGTCTCCTTGCAGAAATAAAAAAGTGTGTCCCCACCCCCAAATGTCATGTGTAATTAATTATCGCCTGAGACAAGGCGTATGGTAGAACGAGTATGGATCGATCAGGGAGGTGCTACCGCCGCACCAATATTGTCAAGCGTGAAGCAACGCTTGCTTTTCGCTGGATATATTGGCCGGTCAACTTTGATATCAGATGTCCATGTTAGTCCACGGGAGAGGCAACGCATCAATGATTGACTACACACTGAACGCCTGTTCTATATGAAGTTGATTCTCAGGTTCAAGGGCGGCAGCGAAAACTTACCATCAGGAGGAATGCAAGTTCGTTTGCATCGTTGATCTTTTAAAAAAGTTAAATCATTGAAGTAGCAGAAAATCAATAGGCGATATTAATTATAACAAATGTTGTGTTTCCACGGGCTCGAATTAGATCGGATCCATTAACGCTTATTGTAACATGCTTAATTGACAGATGCCAAACTGAGCAGTAATATCAAACCAGCCGGGACGTTAGGCAATCAGAAATCAATTATACTTGCCATATGAATAAAGACAACCTTGTTGCCAGTCAGATTTAGTTCGACGAGATTTATAATTTATTCATTCTTATTGAATAAATTATAAAAAAATAAGTGTGTGTACAATTCACTTACGTAGAAGTAGAACTTCTGACACGTAGCTTACGAGAGATTAAAATAGATATAGAGTATTAGGAGTATTGGGATAAATGTAATGTATTTATTTACAAGGATATATTTTTACCAAGCCTAAAAAATATATTACATTTCAATTATTTTGCAATGTAAAATATTTTTACAATTACACATAAACATAAAATACTGTGAAATGTGAATATCATTCTCTCGCTAATTTGTTCCTATATATATTTATTTGTTTGTTACTTATCGTGACGCGTTTCGTTTCATCAAATTTCAAATCACAAGGTTTTTAACCCTTTAACTGCGAAAGTCGGATTAATCCGACAAATATTTCGTGCTCATTTCGCGACGGATATTTACGACCAAATACTCGGTTAATCTACTTTTTTGTTTGATAGCATGTTAATATTTTGGTAAATAGTTGATGAAGTAATTATATTCTATTGCTTACACTTAATTAGAAAATTAAAAAAAAATGTCTTCAGTTAAACAAATTACTGTTAGTATTTTTTGATAAGTGCATTGATGTCTAACGCCTGTGTCGGAAAAATCCGACAATAAGGAGGGGACATTATCGCTGATTACTGATCAATAAATCCACATAAATTAAACTATTTCAGTTTCTATTACTTACTACGTTTTAGTATACTTACTAATTTATTATAAAACAAATAATTAAGCAATTGTGTAAAACTTAATGTGACAGCGGACTTTGTAAGATTGTTATATGTATATTCGTATGATTCTCATGTAAGTAATAAAAATAACAATGTTTATGTTATATACAATGTTATATATACAAGTGATATTTTATCTTTGATTTCAATAAAGTTTTAAACCTTAAACCATCTATTGATTACGAGTAAGTACTTCACCAATAATTTATATTCAAAATCAATTTCTTTTAAATAATCTTAGCAACACAATCCTTTTGAAATAAGAAACACCGGAAGAATCGCCCAACGATTTGCGCCTATAGTTTATATATTCGCAACAATCAACTCATGTCAACGTTAATATAAACCAAATAACTGTTGTCTAAGATATTATCATCAAATTTATTGCCCCTAAAATATGCACATATCATTCAGAAATCAGATAACACTGAAAGCTGCCTTAATTCGTTGTAACAGTCGCAAACAAGACAGTTAAGCATGTTTAATATAAGCAGTAGGTGCCTTGCTTATA
>DWNE01003311.1:0-16914 GCA_018249875.1 Cecropterus toxeus | reverse complement strand
ACTAAACATTTATACTTACAGTATAAATGTTTAGTAAAATTAAATGTGTAGTAAAAGGAATAATCCGATCAATTTCGCAAACATAATAATCTTTTATTCCTCCACGTCTGTTTATTTTGATCTTACCTCTCACTCATCTCACCTCACAGCCTCTATACGTTATTTACATAATAAAGCACTCTTCATCCGTATTACCCGAATCCTCGCACTTCATTTAATGAACGGGCCCGAGTCATTATTATTTCTTGAGAACTAATTAACCCGCCGGAATAAATTCCGAAACTCGTTTGCGCCGTGTCAAAACGCATTAATTCCACATGATTCAATTATGCGCCTGTGTCCCAAACCGTGTCGATGGGTGTTTGGTATCAAAAATAAATGTCCTGAAATTTTGGTGTATGTTAGAAATTGCACGAATATTCAGCAAGCATTTTATATGCGGGCTATATGGTCACTTTTATTAATATTCGGTATTTGGGATCAATATGGACACTTCAAAGACCCGACCCAGGATAGTAATCTAAATTCATTGATTTTCAATCACATTATTCAAATATTTGTCTGACCAAGGACAGAACCCGAAATCAGCTACGCAGACTCGAGGCCACTCCACCACTATTTTTATATTTATTTTTATTTTTTTATTAATTAATTAAATAAAAAAAAAACAAAAAAAAAACAATAAAATAAATATGATTATGTTTGAATTTCGACAATGGTATTTAAATAGATGACATGTAAGGTCAAATTTTATAACTTAAATATGAGGCGACCATCTCAGTCCGCGGGAGTAGCAACGCACCTGCAACTTCAGATAGAACCCCTGTTCTACATGAAGTTGCTTACATATGTCCATAGACGCCAGTGCATCCTCGTTTGCTACTTTAATAATATAAAAAAAAACGAATCTTACCAATCCTAGAACCGTCTGCTCTCCCTTTTCCCTTCTGATCATAGTACAGACACCATCATTCAATTATTACGTAGATTTACAAACAGAAGGCTTAAGGAAGTCATCGACAGTTGTTAATGAATTTATAATTGGTCGGGAAGTGTTTAAAATCCTCATCGACGCGTCAATTTCGAACAATTTCAACAAAACTTGTTACGAGTTATAATTCGATTTTCACTTTCCTTCGTGTCAATGTCGCTTTATTGAAGTAATATTAAAAAAGAAAATGAGAATGACGCTTTCTATAATAACATGACAGGACTTCCTATGGACACCACGCCCAAATAGACCCAAAAAGCAGGCAAACACCCAAATCCAGAACAAAATTAAATTACATCATTAATACTTTTTGGAATTAAACCATAACTTTCTTGTTAAGCGTAATAGGACTATAATAAGCACTCAGCCATTTTAAAAAATGGCGCCTGCAAATAGGGGACAGGAGGGAGAAGGGCAAATATTTCCAATATAACAACAATATCAAATGAAAGCTAGTAAATAGACCATCTTAATTGACTATTTTAACGGCATGTCATCAACGTCACACCTATTTCTAACGTGATGCAGTTAGTATATAATATAGTATATTTCAGTCTGCGAACTAAGATGATTCTAATGACATGAATACAATGATTTAATAATACAATCCCTCAAGTCGTTTGGCATGAAGCGCGTGTCAAAAAAGTGGCCATACATACATGCGATCATACATATACGTTCGAAAATCATTACCCTCTTTTTGACGCAGTCGTGTAAAAACACCTTTAACTTCAGCGTACAAGTTTTACTGCTACACGGAAGCAGAAATACTTGATACCTTTACATTTTAAACGAGTTCACATCAAAGTTAATAGACAATTAAACATGAAGAGACCAAAGGATTAAGCACACGCTGGGGCACTCGCCAAAACATTGCATCCACAAAATGATTATACAGTTGTTCGCACAAACAGTGCGCTGAATATTTTAGCAGCGCGGCTGACTCGTAAAGCAATTTTGGGACTACATAAAGTGCGATTTACTCGCAAGTAACAAAGTCGTATTCTATTTCAGTTTTAAATGTTACTACAAAAGGTTACGTAGTTCAACTGCCGTGTGTTTTAACGTATTTTTATCTATCCAAAACCTATTTATATCTATGTAATATATTTCAATTTTAAAAGATTAAAAGTTTATTTATTATAGCTGTCGTGCATGCTATCATGACCTAGCTAATCCAAAACTTACGCCTATTAGATTTTATGATACCTATATGTCTGCATTTCAAAAACCTTATTTTTCAAATGCTAGTTCATAAATGCGCATACCCCAGTATCTGATTGATGACAATTACTTATCTTAAGTCATTATCATCCCATTTCATTTCATCATCATATCACCTCTTTTTGACCTATCCAGACGTTGTAGGAGCCTTTGTATTTCGAATGTAGTGGACCACCTTGGTAACACAGAGAAACTTGACCCTTAACTTCAAATAGAAGCTCATAATGTAACAACTTCTATTTAGGGTTGATTACAAATGTCCAGGGCCACACTTAGCATTAGGATGACTTAACTTTCGTCCGCTTGATGGAGACGTATAACGTAATTATAAGCTCTGAAGTTAAACGCGTTAGTGAACCGTCACCGATAACGCGAGTGGCGTTAGAACGTCGCGTGTCGTTAGCAGTGTTAGGCTTTGTTTCAAGGCGAAGGCTCGTTAAGTGGCTCCAGTATACATTTATCAAAAGCCTTGACATTTCCACCTTTTAAAGTGCATCAGGTTTTAAGTAACTGATAAAATATTCGCATGCACACATTATTTTTTTGTTATCTTGAATGATGTAAGAAACGAGCATGCAGTCAAGCTGACGGTATGTTTCTATCTCCTCTTTAGGACAGTACTTTAGATGTTAAGGTTACAATCCTATATGTAGAAAATCTTAGATAGGATTGTAGTCCTGAAATATAAGAAGTGGTCACCTGACAGAGAAATGTCATCCCAAAATAAAATGAAAGTCCTATTTGGGTTTGGCCACACATGCTTCGCTACCCCTCAGAACATATGTACTTATCCGCGGCTTTTAAACTATGTTGGAGCGCCTCGGATATGTTACCCTTACCATGCATTTCAAATCAGTACTGACAGAGATCGATGTAGCATGGCATGTACTTAGTGGTACACTATTGTTAAACGGGAGTCAACAGCGGTGTTGCCGCTGTACAAAATATAGGTTCAGCATGAAAAATTTGGTTCAACCTTTTTTTTCCACTTTAATGTAAACCAAAGTTACTTCGCATTACGGTGTATAATACAGCATATTTAAACAGATAAATAAAGCACGGCTTATTGTTTAATCGTACCTGAGCGCTCTAAATTTAATTGTATAGAATTTAATTTGTGTCCCACATGTGATTTGAACTCGCAACCTTTCCGTTACAAAATTAGAAGACCTCTATTAATAATATGTAGTAAGATTTAATTGAATTTCTCCGTTCATTTACATTGAAATTAATGTGCAATTGTCAACTAAATTAATTTACTAAAAAACTAAAGTTAGTTAAGTGCTTGACAAAAAGTTTAGTTCGAAGCGCTACCCGCAACGCTCGCTTGGTGCAAAAGTTCTAAATTGCTTTACCAGTCGACATACGAGTTTACATAAAAAATAACTGTCCCAAAAATATATATTATCACTGGTTTACAGTGAAGGAACATACTGTGACACTTATACAAAGTTCTTAAAAGTGTGTGGCCAGCGCGCTAGAATATGACTCTCTTATTCTCGGAGGAGACCCGTGCCATAAATGGGACAATAATGGATTGACGACTCTTGTCCAACAATGGGGCATGTCATATATGATTTTAGACATACTTACTATCGCGGAATTTATACATTTCAATAGGTTAGGGGTACTTATGATATGCTGTTTTTTGAATTTCTTTTTGCTGATATTTCGACCCAGCTACATGGATCGTGGTCACGGAATATCGGCAAAAAGAATTTAAAAAACCGCATGTCGTGAGTACCCGTAACATACTAAAAAGAGGCATGTTTCTATAAAATGGTTTAGTCCCAGGGCTGTAAACATTTCGTGTTCTTTGTGTTTCGACTGCGGTGTTGTCAACGCTACCCACACACCAATTACTGCCTAAAACAAAACTGTTTCAAATTAGTCATCAAGGTTAATAACGCATATATGACAAACCTCAGCAATATATGATTTTAAGCAAAATAGTGTCGCAGAAATCATGTATCAAACATGACCACAATCCACGTTACTACATAGGTCGAAATATCGGCATAATTTCAAAAACCGCATATCGTGAGTTCCCGTTACATTAAACCCTTTGCAAGACTAATCTTATCTGCAGTTGGTAACAGATGGACGGCAATGGCCGATTACCACCAGGTGGACGACATGCATGTTTGCTGCATCTATATTATAGACAGACGGACAGATCGACAAACGGAGTGACGGACCTTTGAGTTGTATATGTGAATTTTGACCTTTGGGTACGAAACTTAAAAAAGGACAACCCATCGTAAATTGTTTTTATTCTATGAGATAAGAATACTACTGCTACGCAATGATAGTAAACTGAACCAACGTTTAACGTCCCCGCTTGAACGTAGAATCACGCGTGAAATTCAACTACTAACAGTCAACCAAGCTTGTGGTTTTACACAGCCCATGTACACGCTTCGTTTTCATTTTACATCTCGTTTGTTACTTTAAAATTAAAGTACAAAAACAAAGCCTCAAATTGCTTTACGAGAGCCGTGTCTGAAATATGTAGTGGATTATGTTTGTGCAAGCAACGACGTAATAACTTATATGGATGTAATGTTCCGGGAACAAGAGGTCAGCCGGTTATGTAATTGTATGCTTACCTACTGTGGTGTGTGTATTTTATATGCCTTTTTCGGGAACTGTACATATGCCTAGTATATGTCAGGTAACAGTATTTCAAGGCCATTAGCGGAGATAGAACACAGTCACATCTATTTTTTTTATTATATTGAAATAGCAAACGACTGAAATCCGTCTGATGGTAAGTGGCCACTGCCGCCCATGGACATGTAATCATCAGCAGATAAAATAAGTCTTACCTGTGATGAGCCACAGATGTGTTGCTACCCCTGATGGACTAAGTTGGAACGTCTCGGATAAGTATGTCCCCTTCGAACCAAAATACATCAATGTCTAACTCTGCTATTAGTAGGCAGAACTAGGTGTGACGGTGGTGCAGCCAGACTCGAACCACAAAAAGTTCTACCACCTTCGAAATTTCTGGCGTGAAGCCATTGTTACGTTTCCTTACGGAGGTAACCGGCTCACTTAAGTATTTGGCGATCGCCTAAGTCCTCGAAAGTCGCAACACATCTGTGAATCCAGATAGAACACCCAGCCAGGTGGTAGGACCAATGTAGTTTGACCGGGAAAGTACCATCGCCATACCTATTTCTAGCGTGAAGCAGTTCTTGCGTTAGGTGGAAGGGTGTGGTTGCCGGCTCACTTTTATATGAGACGACCATGTCAGTCCTCGGGATTAGCAACGCATCTGTGATAGACTTCATATAGAACCCCTGTACTAAATAAAGTTGCTTACAAACGTCCATGGGTGATAGTGACTTCTTACCATCAGGTTGACTATACGCTCGTTTGCTTATTCAGTCTTATGAAATAAAATCATAATCGCTTGTACACTTTATGATTACTTTACTTCAGTTCGAAGTAATGATAAAGCGTATATTTGTATGTTTACGACATATTTCTGATTTCCACGCTTACAGCCGGGGGAACCAGATAAGCCGATTTATTAAGCCGGTACAAATTTTATATCGCGAAGATTGGAAGAAATTGAATCGAGTGAATATTTTCTAGTCTGATACCCATAAATACTATTACTAGTGCAAAGTTAGGTTCATAGAAAGTGCATCACAAACAGATTTCCGTAATATTACGGAATATTATTAAGTAGGGTGTTAACATACCAACTTGTAAGAAATACTCTTTCGTTTTTACCGTATTTATTTAGCCCTTGAGTTCATGATAAAATTATAGGTTCAGCATAAAAGTTCGATTCAATATTTTTCATTTTTAAATCTAAGTTTATTCGCAAAACAGTAAAGTGTGCAGTAGAGTTACATGTATTTAAACATTGACATATATTTGAACAGTCAATTAATTAATATCATATTACATTAAACATATACTATACTTTACTATGACATAGACACATAAGCAAGAAAGGACTTGCCTAATACAAGTTTGTTCCAATCATGAGATTCCAATCATTGTAAAAATATAATAATTGTCGAAATTTAAAAAAACTTTTTCATTTTTCAAATAAAGCACGGCCTACAGTTTAATCATACCTGAGCGCTCTAAATTTAATTGTATAGAATTAAATTAGTGACCCACATGTAAGTTGACCTCGCAACTTTCTATTTACAGAATTAATCGAACTAAATCAATAATATGCAGTGAAAAAAAAAACTAGCATCAAATTATGCCCGTAGTATGCATCAATTTAAAATTTTAACATCATATTGCCCAGATGTGATTACGTCGAACAAGCCTCGAGTTGTTCGATAGAAAATATTCATTTGATCGAATCGCTGGCAATCTCCGTGATATAAAATTCTCAGCCGGTTGCTAATAAATCGGCTTATCTGATATCCGCTGGCGGATTTAGCATGGAAATTACAAAAAATGATGTAGGCGATTTATTTATTGAACTGTTTGGAGAAGCTTTGGAATGAATCAGGCGATTTGCTAAATGGTAGTAATGTTTCTCTTGTACAATTATAAACGATTTCTACACTCATAGCCCTGTAGTAAGATTTTCTCTTGTCTGTTTTTTTAAGGATGAAGTAAAATACGAGCATGCAGCCCACATGATAGTAAGTGGTTACTACCTTCTATATGTGTCCATAGATGGTAGTAACCACTTACTATAATTGCATTGCATGCATGCATTGTAAGCAATTTCAATGCTTACAATGCATGCATGCAATGCAATTATAGTTCAGCAAGCATATAGAATAGGGGTTGTATCTGAAATTCATCACAGATGCGTTGCTACTCCCGAAGACTAGGATGGTCGCCTCATATAAAAGTGAGCCAGCAACCACACCCTTCCACCAATATATACGAACTGCTTTACGCTAGAAATAAGTGTGGGGGTGGTACTTCCTCAGTTGAATTACATTGTACCTACGACACCAGGTAGTATCCTCAGTTGAACTACATTGGTTCTACTATTTGGTGTCTTTGGTAACACGGAAAGAAAGTCAAAACAGAAATCTAATCTCATCATTCACATTTCTGTCTGGCCAGGAATCAAACCCGGAACCCATTGCATGTCAGTCCAATATGGTGACCACTTCCCAAGACTCCGCAAGAGTTGACAACTATAGATTTAATCCAAACTGGTGTAGCTCATATATCTCCAATATTTCCTAAGTAACGAAAAAATACCTAAATGTGAGATAATACAGAGGTGCAATAAAATAATTGATAAAAGCAGTTTTGTCAAACCGTCGTAATGATTTCCAAGATTAACTAAATCCAACAGGAAGGGGAAAGAAGGGGAAATCTCGTCAACGCATTATTGTTCCACTGCTGGGCATAGACTTTCTGTCAGTGTGGGAGCGTTTAAAGCCTCAAGTAGCAGACATTAACATATCAACTTTAATAGGACCTAATCAAAATGCTTTTCATTAGTCAGAAAATTTTATTCACTTTTACTTACATTTTGAAAACCGTCCCAACTTTTTTATATACTTAACACAGAAGCTCTGGAGAAAATTGAGCAAACAATGAACCACTAATTAGGAACATTTAATTAAATTGAGTATCCGATTTTGTTTTAAAAGACTTCCCCGAACAGAACTTGGTCATAAATAAACGACCAACCCACAGTCACTTTTCTAAACAATTATTGTAACTTGTTTCCCTTCAGACCGTTACCAATAACAATTCAACCAAGTTAGACATTGAAAAGTTTGTTATTCATTTCTTACTTGATTGTTTATTTTTCCATGCTTTTCCTTGATTTTGGACGATAGGGGCATAAGGAATAAAAGGACGTATGATAAAAACGTATTTCCAAGCAAAACTTTTTATGAAATTTGAGTAATAAACAAGCATGTTGTCCGAGTGGTCACCGCAGTTTATGTAAATGACATCTGTAATCGACCTCGAATTAGATTACCTATTTTGTTCAGCGAGTTGTGCATTGCTACCTATTTATTTTATTATTTTTAGATTTATTTTAAAAACTTCTTCAAAGCAGCAAAAAACTGCTGCTATATTAGGAACTCAACCTAAACACAGTGTTTGTAATAATGATTATTTTATATACGACAGCAGCGGCATCATCCAAGCCTATCTTTTTGTTGCCACATCCAAGTATTCTGGAATACAGGTTTGACATACTTAACATAATTTCTTAAAGCATCCTGAGTATCTTAATACTGTCTGGTATTCAAAATAACATCGCTATTTAGCTTCATATAGACTACTCACTATCTCTACTGATGATTACTCAAAGTACGTTTTGTACGACAATGATTAACAGCTGAACTCTATTTTTGAATCATATCCCTCTTTAAAGAAAAGCATTTTAGGTATCTAACATTCAGTAAGTTAGTATTCAAACCAACGTCTTTAATCATCGTTTCATCCATCACAGACTAAAGGACTTATGTTAAGGAAGCCGAATAATAAGTATGCGATGAAATTCGCTTAAACTAAGCCAAAGTGACTTTCAATTTTCACTTAATTTATTTACATACATTATGAATTTGTTTTTAGCTTATAAGGTATATTTTAACATAACATTTGTAATAAACCCTACATAAGATCCGAGTTTCACCTGACGTTAGCTACATGTGCTACCTGAGGGCTATGTTGGAACGGGTCGGATAAGCTGGAGCTATTTTTTATTGCAATGTAAAAAAAAAAAACAAATTGTTAAAAACCCGCTGAGTTTCTTGCCGGATCTTCTCAGTTGTGGTCGTGTTTCAATCCGGTGGTAGTGTAAGAAAAAAATATTGTAACTGACAATTTGTAAGTGCCCCCGTAGGCCTATGCAAAATGCGATAGCCTAATGGTTGAACCTCGGCCTCTCAATCGAGGGTCCGAAGTTCGAATGCCAGGAACGCGCCACTGATTTTTCTAAAATTACGTGCGTTATTATTAGAATTTAATTATCACTGCTTTACGGCAAAGGAAAACATCGTGAGGACATCACATCTGAGAGTTCTCCAAAAAAAAAGTGTTCTCAAAGATGTGTGAAATCTACCAATTCGCACTTGGCGAGCGTGGTGGACTACGGACTAAATCTCTCTCATTTTGAGAGAAGACACGTGCCCAGCAGTGGGACAATAATGGGTTGACGACCAAACTAAACTCCTTATTCTATTCTGTTCTTTCAAAAATCAAATTGTGAAGAAGAAAGTTAGTTTCAGAGTTACAAACGACAGGATTGTACATTTAAGCTTCTATGTTTTTGAAAGGTAAGTTGGCACGTCTCATATAATACTACGTACTACGGCAAAAGTGAAGACTGACACTACTCATCGCGAATCTCTTTGAGCGGGATCAAGTTTCACAAGAATTCTTCAACAAAGCGGACTGAATTCCTTTCCGACGATATAACTAATTAGTTCTCAAGAATAGTTCCGTGTTTTTAACTTACATCTTTATAAATGTTACTTCTCATTATCTTCACTACCTTCATCTATTATATTTCTTTAAACGATGATGCTTTGCTATCCTTTATACTGTTGTACGACCATTCCATATGGTCTCGGATCTAGAGGGGGCCAAGCCGGGGCTTATGCCCAGGGCGGCAAGTTCAGAGGGCGGCAAATTCAAACCTTGCAAAAGAATTCGCAAGTCATGATTGATTACACTTTAACCATTGAGATGCCTAGGCAGTAGGAAGTGGAATTCTTGAGGCGTATACGTTTTAACGACAATCAATTACCATTTGATGGCTAAAATGATGGTAAAAAGAAATTCAAGTAGGCAGGGCGGCATTTTTAGGTTTTTGCCCCGCCTAAAAATAATTGAATATCCGGGGCTGCTTCCATATGGGATATCCTAGACATTGTTTTATTTTACTTACTTTACTTTGTTATCAATCACAGTATAAATGACCATTATTCATTTCTTAGGGAGTTTTGATTATTTGGACAGTTTGATGATTGAGCATTGATTACGTAGCGATCCCTTCTCGATCAGAGGAATAAATAACATGGGGGAATTATAACAGAATATTGTTTATTCATCGTCTTATTATCCTTCACTACTTTTTTGTAATTAATTACAATGTAAAAAAAAGTTTTGTGTATCTGCATTTTCGTCAGATACTTTATCTGAATATAAAATATAATTAAAAATTCCATGTAATGAATCTTCTTCTACGTAATGTATGTTTTTTGCACGTAGTGCGTAGAACTTCTTTGACAACCCGCGTAGCGGAGCGGTCACGATACCGATCTACCGCGCAGTGGGTCCTGGGTTCTTACCCCGGCCGGACAGACATCTGAGTTTAGATTTCTGTTCTGGGTCTGGGTGTTTGTGTATTCGACTTTGTGTGTCCATTACACCAACGACATAGGAAAAAAATCTAGTGTGAGGCTATGAACGTAGAAAGCGTGTATAGAAAGCGTCATTCCTCACTAAGTTTCTTCATTTGGTCTGTAATTGTATAAAATCGATCGCGTGTTAACTGCCCTCTATCCGGTAATCTGGGTTAACGTAACTTGCTACCGATTTCCTCCCTAATGGAGATAGCACGTTTTGCATAATGAGGTCCTGTACACGATTAGGTTTTAACGATGATGACTTTCTTCCAAATGTCCTGTCTCAACTCAATCTGAAGTGAACCCTAATTCCAGCGCATAGGGTCAACTTTGTTTGTCGTTTGGAATCAGGGTGTGTTCCTCATTTATATTCCTCGTGCCTTCATAGCCGTCATGCTTGGTAGACAAAGTAATGTAGACGCTTAGCCGGTGTACCGTAAATGAAAAAATAAGGAGTTTTTCAATGATTCATTGGAAGGATAAATTATTTTTGCTGTTGGCCAAGAGACTGTTGTAAAAATAATGATATACATAGAGAGGACGAAACGGTTTATTCCGTAACAAGTGCTACAGACGAACATAATTATGGAATGAGCATAGTAATGATAGGTATGAATAAATATATACATTGTTAGTGATGTTGTTGATTAGTTTAATTATTCAATATTATTATTTCATAAATAACTTAATAAACATACAAAAAGGTCAAAGCGATTTCTTGATATGGTATAAATTATTTTGACCAAAATAAAACTTTAGCTAAAAAAATTTTGAGTATATATTCAAATCCCATTTGTTTAAATCCTAGACATAAAAAAAACAATAATAACAAAGTAATAGACGCTTTTTTGTTTAATACATTTTAGAAACATTTTGTCAACTTCACAATTTTCATTAAGCCATTTATTTTAGTAATTATTCAATAATTGTTCGATAAATTGACGCAAATCAAAGTGATTGAATTAACCCGATGACGTGGCCGCCGCAGTTGCAGACCCCCGGTCTAATAACAATATGAACAAGTGTATGAGGAAGTTTTTAATTAATATCCGCTCCCGCTTTGATTAACGTTCCGTTTAGTTCCACGATACTTAGATTTAATGAGTCTATTGATTTATCTGTAGATTTAATTATTTTATCCTTCGTAGTGTTATCTTGGTACATTAGTTTTATTAAGTTTTAGCTTGAAACGAATCGATATTCGGTTCTTTTAAAAGATTCTTGGATTTGATTCAATCACAAATATTTGATTTATAATTAAGAAGGTATGATCGGCCAAGGGCTCCACAGTCTAAATACCACATATATTAGTAGTAAAGGAAAAAAATAAGGTATTAGCATCATCACTTAATGTTTTAACCGGTTTCATTATTATTGTGTTCTGGTTTAAATGCATTTTTTAAATATGGAAGTAGCAAACGAGCATACAGTTCATCGGATGGTAAGTGGCCACTGCCGCCCATGTAATCAACCCCAAACAAAGTCGTGCCGACTAGGTTTCGGGAGTATTAATGCATGTGTAGCCTATCAGTGGCAAACCCTTTTTCCATGTCCAATTGTCCATGACAATAACAACTTTATATTAACTGGATTGCAAACTCAAATGGGTTTAAATTGACACTGAAGACATCGTGATCAACATCTTTACTCGCAAAACTCCCTTCTATTTATTAAAGCTCTCTTAGGCAGTATGGCTTGGTTGTGGTAATAGTTTAAAGTAGTAGGTAAAATATTGTAAGAGCCGTATTCGAGAACAGTATCGAGTTAGATGAAAAAATCACATAGCGAACCAGATTTGAAAACAAAATTCCCTTAAGGGATGCAAGCCGCAGACATCCGGCTTCGAAAAACCGCGATTTATCGCTTCACCAGCAAATAAATTCCGCATCCTACCTACCTGTGCTGAGTGTAAATATAACAAAAATATAAATAAATAAACCCCAGTAGGCAATATTCGATAAAAGCAATCTAGATACCAGCATGGGTCCAATCTACCCCACACTTTATGGCGCAACAACTTTAGGAGGGTTAAATTTATCGTGAGGCGAAACCCACCTGAATGAATGGGATTTTTTGGTTGAAAAAAGGTTAAGGTTGGGTTAGTACCATAATGGGTATGTTTATTGTTTTAGTGACGAAATTATGGTTTACGGGTTATTGGGGTATATTCTGGTAGTTTTGTATGGTATAACAGTTTTTGAATGGGCAATTACTGGCCTTTTAGTTGGTTGACTTCTTTTTGTAAGATTGAAGTGGCAAACGAGCATGCAATCCACCTGATGGTTGGTGGTCCCTGCTGCGCATTGACATCAATAAGCAACTTTATGCAGAACAAGGGTTCTCCCTAAAGTTAATTACAGATGCGTTGCTACTCCCGAGGACTAAGATAGTCACCCTATATAAAAGTTTTTCAGATGATTGATCCAGTGTAGTTCGACCGGGGAGATACCACCGTAACACCTATTTCTGGCGTAAAGCAATTCTTGCGTTTCGGTGGAAGGGTGTGGTTGCCGGCTGACTTATAAATGAGGCAAACATCATAGTCCACGGGAGTAGCAATACACCTGTGATCATATAGAGTCCCTGTTTTATTTGAAGTTGTTTACAGTCGTCCATGGCTGGCAGTAACCACTTACCTGCTAGCTCGTTTGCTACTTCATATTAAAAAAAATCACTCACCAACAGGTGGGCTTCATGATGGTTTGCTAGTGCAAATTAATAAAAAAGTAAACAATTTACCTTTATACCGAAAGACAACAACGCATCGAGCTGCCTTTGCACTTATAGCGCGAATATAAGGAAAAATCAAAAATGCGTATCACAGATTCTAAAATTCTAAGCCAGTATGAGAAATCGCAATTCTTACTACTGGGCTGTCTCTGCGTCCGGTTTTATTATGTATGCAAATCTAGCAAATCAAATTTGTCGATTCGATGTGACCTGGATCAGATGAAGTATCTGATTTGATTTGATTTTCTTGTGCACGTAATTTCGAATTTATTGCATCCATCCACCAGATTTTTGAAGCCCATTGCTGGACATAGGCGTCCTCTAATTGACGCCACTCGGACGAATCCTGTGCCTTCTGAACTCGATGGTTCAACGTTGGAACATCCGCTTCTATTAAATTATAGTAATATAATCCGAGTTATAAATTCCTTTTTTTATAATATAGAAGTTGCTAACGCGCATGCAGTCCCAAAACAGCAGTGCAGTCCCAGTGTTGTTAAGTGACCACTGCCGCCCATGGACATCTATAATAAGCTCCAGATAAGATCAGAGTCTTACCTGAGGATGACGTTGTTGATCGGATATTGGGCATTTGCAAATAAAATTGAATAAGATTTATTTCTAACACACTTTTATTAGGAAAATTAGGCGTCACAATACAATGTAGTATGGAAGAATAACCAGTGTTGCCAATACGCCACTTGTGGCCATTTTTAGAACTTAAATTTACTTTACGAAGACACCTATATATATACTTATATTTAATAGTTGTTACGGATAGGAATATCTCCCTTACCCCACCCTCCATAGCAGAAAAGAGCGGCGCTTAACACTGTTACACTTAACGCTGTTATTAGGCAGAAATATGTATTATAAAATAAAATGAAATATCCTCCAGCGCCTCATTACACGACACGAAACGTTTCCGTCATTAAAAACTACAGTGTCCAGTTTTAATCATCTCACGACAGAAGCGTAACTTCGCTACTTGTTTGCGAAGTCGTTGAATACGTAAAAACAAAAAGTTCATAAACCACAAGTCTCAGTGCGAGCGAATATAATAATTTCATAGTTTCATTATAATTTTGGTCGCGCCAAATTATTTTCAGTAGCAAATACAAAAATTGAAAACAAATAATCAAAATGTTTTTGTTCTTATATCATTTCCGTGTGTTTTGATTGAATATAAGATATTTTAAATGTCTTTCAAAACGGAGGTGATTCGGAACAATTTACTAAACCAACGTTTTTTAAATTTTTAATTTTGTATTGACATAAGAGACGGCCGTATTATTTGGTATTTTTTGTTATACACGATATCATTTGAATATTTAAAAAGGAAGAAATTACTAATGGATTGTTATGTCGCATGTCTGTTGGTCGTAAATTTTCGTTTCACTATTAGTTAAATCAACATCAAAGACGACATAACTGTTTTATTTGCATAATCAATCCTATATTCTATCTAATAACCTATGTTAAATTTTTCATAGTCTTAAATACAAAATTATTTTGTCCACACAGTTATGACTAAGTCTTTCGCACTTAACTACTACTTTAACTATAACAGTATCGTGCTAGAAAAAGTACAGTAAACAAATGTTGAATCGAACTCTAAACTTGTCAACGGAGCAGAAATCTAAGTTTGACATTTTTGATGTTTACCACTGCGTTACGTTCGTCTTTATACATCCTTCTGCCCGTTAGAGTCCATCTCTAGACTTAGGCCAGCTTTATGAGAGTTTTTGCTAATTGTCTCCGCGTTGATATTGATATGCCGTAGAATGACTCCGCCCATTACATTAAAATTGTAAATACTACGATTTACAATTTTAATGTAATGTCGACATCATACATGTGCATGAATAAAAATAAAGATAATATTTTTCTTTATGCTATATACATCTTTACTTCCTACACATTACATGGTTCTGAAGTCGGCGCTCGTATACTCGTAAGACATAGTTTCGTTGACGTGATTAAGCAAAATATGTTGAGCGCCGTCTTCGGGACTATGTACTATGTACTGTGTATTTACTAAAGCGACATATATGTAAGTTATTTGTTACTTTTTTGTGGAATAGAAGTAGGTTTTATTTCTTGTTAAAAATTATCTTTTATAGTATACAGCGCATAATAAAGCAATTCGCGAAAAGGCCTTCAATAATTTATATATTCAAAGAGACTAACAAGAGACACTTGAAAAGTTTTAAGCCGAAGCTGTAGGGAATTGTTTGATTTGATGTAGCTTTCAAATGTAAGGACAAAGAAAACTACGATTGAAACGGCTTAATAGTAATACCCTTTGTATTTTTATCTAGTCTTTACGTTCACCATTGAATAAAACAGTTTTAATATAACGTTTTGTGGAGCTGAAATAACAGACTGAAGTAATCGGTGGGCTTCCAATTGTTAATGACTAAGACAATTTAAATATAATGCAAAAGTTTGTGAAGATGTATGTATGTGGTTATTACTCTTTTACATAAAAAAACTACTGTTTGGATTTTGCTTAAATTTACACAAAAATACACAGACAGTCTAAGATCTGGATGTAACCTAAGTTTTTTTTTTTAATAGAATGATGTAACAAACGAGCATGCAGCCCACATGATGGTAAGTGGTTACTGCCACCCATGGACACCTGTAAGCAACTTTATATAGAACAGGGATTCTATCTGAAGTCGATCACAGATGCTACGCTACTCCCAATGACAAAGCTGGTTGCTTCATATGAAAGGGGCCGATGATTACTAAGTACGTAACATTACGGTTACATTTTTGAAATCTTAGTCTAATTATAAGTGTAGAAAGTATTATTTTCATTTTATATATTCTTAGGAAACATTTACGTACATTATTCGACACATAATGCGGTGTATTCATGTTCATGCTCGCAAATCCTGTTCCCGTATGTTGCATACTCTGCAAATCACGAGTTCCGTAATACACATCTGGCCTAAAAGTAAGTTTATGCTATTTAGCAAAAAAGTAGGAAAATTGTTTGTTTAAATTTTAATTTATAGAAAAATATTGATTCCATTCCAAAGTATTTCCATTTTTGGAGATGCCTACAAATCCGACTCACATGTACTTCGAGCTTTTAAAAGGGGAGATTGTGTACAAGTTTTTAATGTTATCAGTATATATAGGAAGTATGGTATGGAATGTTATGGTATCAGCATCAGTATATACAGATATTATATAAACTTATGTAAGTGAACAGACCTTAATTATATACCTTAACTTGACTTTATCGATAAAATAAGTAACACACATCATGACCATTATAAGCTGCAATTTCTTCGAGATTTTCCGGATTTGGGTTAGTATGAAGAGTGTTGACGTGTTGTCGGGAAGAAATTTTTGATACATCTTAATGAAAATGGGAACCCTTGTACCCGGATTCCGGCACTATCCGTTAAATTTAATATGAATTATAATTAAATTAAAATAAATATATCATTGAACAAACAAAATCATTTTTCAGCGGATTTTTTGTTTTAATGTATAATTGACAACCAGCGTTACCATACCGATCTAACGCGCAGTGGGTCCCGGGTTGCGATTCCCGGCCAGACAGAAATATGAACGATGAGTTTGGATTTCTGTTCTGGGTCTGGGTGTATGTGAATTCGTGTTTGTGTGTCC
>DWNE01003310.1:0-16915 GCA_018249875.1 Cecropterus toxeus | reverse complement strand
TACCATACCGATCTAACGCGCAGTGGGTCCCAGGTTCGATTCCCGGCCAGACAGACATCTGAATGATGAGTTTAGATTTCTGTTCTGGGTCTGGGTGTTTGTGTATTTGCGTTTGTGTGTCCATGGCACCCACGACACAGGAGAAAATCCTAGTGTGGGGCTATGAGTGTAGAAAGCGTATTAGCGTATAGCGTATTCTTGCGGTCTCGTCCGCTTCGGTCACGCTTTTATACGGTTATGAGTATTCCATGTAGCAATCCAGGACATGAAATATTTGTATGCCAAATTTCAGCAAAATCTGACCTATTGTTCTTGCGTGAACAAACAAACATACATACATCCTCACAAACTTCCGCATTTATAATATTCGTAAGAAAGATATGTACGAATAAAATTTGTAGAGAGAATCCTTCTGCGTTATGTACGTAGAAAGTATCATATTAATTCAATATTAAGTACATATTCATTAGAGTCCGCTGTCACACATTTTCCGTTATATGAACCAAAACAAAAATTCAACATTATTTTCTCATACAAAGACATTTCTCAGAGCTACCTAATAAATTAATTTCGCCCAACATCGCTGAAAGGGGAAGACATCGTATGGAATTAATTTGTACATCATTCGCAAGGTTGTAAATAAAGAAGGATGAGAAAACGCTGGGATAATACATATATTATAAAACACGCATCAGGAAGGGAGACAGCGATCGCCATAATTGAACGCCGTTCAGAATGTTTGTTTCAAATTTATGATGGCAATTTATGCGTCGCTGCCGCTTGATTTCTTTTTCTTGTACAAACTGAGCATCGTTTTAGTGATGTAATAGAACAGTGGTGTACACGAAATGATATTTGCTTTAATGTAGATGTTTGACGAGAACGATCCTCTTCGTTGTATTGGCTGATCTTTTACCGTTCTTTGATGAGATAGAACGAGACATCTTAGAAAAGAAGAATATGTTGAACTCCCTCAAACTGATAAAAGATAATCCAGTCTGTCAATTAGAATTAGAATTAATTAGAATTAGAATTAATTAATTAATTAATTAATCAGTTACATTTAGAATCCAAAACCAATACTTAAGCTTTTTAGCTGATATTATCGCCGAATTTATACATTTTAATATGTATCGTAAAAGTCGCCGCGACCACGATTCATGTAACTGGGTCGAATATTCGGCAAAAAGAAGAAAGATACGGTTAGATTCACCAATTTAGTCTTTCGGGTCGGTCTTTAGAAACCCATCGAAGACGACAGAGGTGACAACTTCACGTAGAATGCATGTTTCCTACTTCAATTCCATAAACACCAACTAAGATAACAACATTACAAGCCGAAAATAAGGAGTGCAAGCCTCACGTTACAGTCGAGATAAGTCGAAAACGGAATTTCATTTCAATTACGAAGACTCCGGAGCGGGCAAATTCAAACGGCGAGCCGAGATGTACCCATTTACTTAATCCGCGTTTCTGTCGCGCCGTTACGCGATTGTACTCCCGTACGATTTTCGACATTTTTGGGTTAGGCACGAGATGTAGCCTTCTTGTGATGGATAATCTATCTTTTTTTTTTCGATATATATACTATAATATGCACTATAAAGCTGAATTAACGACTATTTGTTTTCAGTACGTAAAATTATCGAGTTTAATCACAGTAAGGAATATTATGCTTACAACTAGGTTTTGACAGGAATAAACCACTTCAAGTAAACTCATGTTTAAAAATGAACAATTGTGAATATGGGAATCATTCGAAACCGTAGAAAGTAGCACTAAACCGTAGAACCTACTACGTTCTATGGTTTACTTTAGTGCATTTTTCGACTTTTCTGCATTAAACTCTAAAAACATCGATCTTGATAACTTTTTATAAGCTTAAATTAACCTTTAAGTAACAAACAAGCATGCAGTCCACTAAACGTTGTGGTCACCACCGCTTACAAACATCTGTAACCAACTCCATACAGCACTAACGCTCTTGAGGACTAAGATGCTTGCCTCTTAAATAAATTAACGAAAAATTGACGTCCCTACTAAACTCAGTAATTGCTTTCCACTAGAAATAGTCATAACAATGGTACCTTTCTGTTCAAGCCATACAGATATCACGACTAATACCTTCCTACACTTCATTTGCTTTTATTTATACAAACGAAAGAGTAACCCTCCTAATGATAGGCGATCAATTTTTTTATAAGAATATTTTGCTTTTCTATGTATATACTCGACCTTCATAAATCTTTGGAAATTAAAAGCGACCATTCAAAGTAAATGAGGAGAAAAAATAGAACAGGTCAGTTGTGCCGCTATTTGTAGAAATTTCTGCCTCCGGTGGCCTCCGTAAAACCGGGTTCAATCCCATTTTTTGTGTTTCGAAGACTGTTAATAGTATTTACAATTACACCGCGTCTTCATTAAATTCCATTTTGTTATAAAAGATACAAAGTGCAGTATAATTTTACTACCAGACTTTTCCTTCTGACGGAAGAAAGGTTTTGTTTTTCTAGCGATTATATGCCTATTTCTTTGGCACACTATGAAGCACAAATGGCTTCACAAATTGTAAAGTAACATGTGACATATAATTGGAATCGTCTTGTAGTCACAGTGACATAAAATATTTAATTTCAAAATATAGTGCTTGTGATGTAATACGAAAAAATTAAATTACTCTTGTCTTTACATCATATATATTTTATATAAATATACAAAAATACCTTGTGAGAATGAGAATTACTTACAATATAAGTATATAGAACTTGATATTGTATTTGTTTGCTACTTCATTCTTATACAAAAAAAAACTCTACGCTGTATACAAACTAATTTTGTTCTAGTGAACCAAAAACAGCGTTGATAATATCAGCTTCTATATAAACGCACCCACCGAGTATTTACACAGGTAGTAAACCTAATTTTCTAATGTCACTCTCAATATATCAAATTGAAGGGGAGTGGAATAAAGGCGCTGAGACTCGACAATATAACATAATATATCAACGTCGGAATACTAAAGACTAAGCCTAAAAGTAGGCGTTTTCTTTTGCTTTTAGAGTAAATATAGTCATGTTCGTTTTCATTGTATTCGCTGGATTCAGATCACAAAGAAATAGTGTGAAAAAACTGTTATCTCGTTGCCCCTGAGACATAGTTTTGATATAGGTAAAGTAGTAGGTAGTTTAATGTTAGGGTGAGTCTTATCAAGGCTTAGGTTCGATTTCCAATATTCTATGTTAGTTTTTTTTATACTTAAACCTAACAATAAGGCATACGGGCTATCTGATGAAAAGTAGGCGCCGTCGCCGACGGACATTTGCAACACCAGAGGAGTCACCTACGCCGACTTAGAAGGAGAGCTCTTTTTACGCCCCTCTTGAAGAACTCCATGTCATAGCCCTGCGGGAATACCTGAGGAGGAAGCTCATTCCACATCTTGCACGTGGCAGGAAGGAACGTCAGTAAATGTTCGTTTACTGTAAGAAAATACTTAATAACGATATAGGCCGCAGTTAATAAAGTTTTCCTTTACTTTACAGTAACTAACCTAACAAAACTTTAGTAGTAATTGTTAAAAGAGATGTCATAGGAAAGTTTGCCAGATGGTAGAACCAGTGTAGTTCGACCGAGGAAGTACCAACGCCACACCACATTTATTTCTAGCGTGAAGCAGTTCTTGTGTTTCGGTGGAAGGGTGTAGTTGTGGGCTCACTTATATGCATATGAGGAGACCATTACCCCCAGGGAGTAGTAATGCATCTGTGATCGACTTCAGATAGAATCCCTGTTCTGTATGAAGTAGCTTACAAATGTTCATGGGTGGCAGCAACCACTTACAAACAGGTGCGCTGCATGGAATTCTTATAAATAAAAAATATCATTTAATAATGTTTTTTTATAGATTTTAAAAATAAACATCGCCTTGATTTTTTTACCATCTTCACCTTTTCTAAACCTATAGCTCTACACTACATTTTCTGTGTATTTTAGTACCCTTGCCAGAGATAAAGATGACTACACAAAAACTCAGTTCAAAAATAGAAATGTAAATTCAACATTATTTATTATTTACATTGCTAGGGATTGAACCCGTGTCAAAGAGAACCGCTCCGCCACGATGATCAAAAAATAAAAAAGTAAAATAGCGATCTTAATATACCCTGGATTTCAGGTCTTTGATAGTCAAAAAAGGAAATTTACCACATCCTACAGAGATATCACAATAAAATTAATCAAGGCTGTGGCTTGTCAAACAATTGTACACGAATAAACTATTCTGTGTCAAGTCTTAAAGTGATACTATTTGAATAATATAAAATCAAAGAATCTTTTTCGTTAAGAATATAAGCTATAAGCGATGTTCTAGTTGAATATAAATGTGCCTAACGATCATTTTGATATTTTTCGTAGTAGCAAGCAAGGATGAAATGGCACGATGGTAAGTGGTCACTGCCGCCCATGGAACTTTTGGAAACTACTTCATATAGAACAGGGGTTCTATCTGAAGTCAATCCCAGATGTATTTCTTTTCCCGAGGGCTAATATGAACGCTTCATAAGAAAGTAATCCGGCGGCCACATCTTTCGTCCGAATCTCAAATACTGCTTCACGCAATAGGTGTTATTTTTAACTTAATTTTAAATGCAATATCTTTTGAATTTTTGTCACTGACAACTAAAATATATTCATTTTATCCTTATCTTAGTCATCAGTGGAACGAATTGATACTTTGTTACAACTAATCGGATAATAATTGTTACAAACTATCCATTTTATACCTAACCTATTCACAATGAAGATTTAACCCTTTCCTTATCCAAACCGGCACGGCCGGGCAAACGGGAAATTAGTTAACCCCCGAATCACGCCCGAAACTTATTTAAATTTAATTTGTTACTCTTGAGCCAATATTTGGCATTGGTTTCTGGCAAGACGAGTAAGCTGTGTACTTTATTAAGCCAGCTCTTTGTCTATATTATTGTATTCCGTCCGTTTTGTCCCGAATTAATTGCTGTTTAATGATAATATAATTGTGCCGTGATCTTGGGTTCATATTTTATTCCTTTGTCATATATTGCACGGTCAGAATAAGAAGGAACTAATACTTAATTAGAACATTGTGGAAAATATTTTTTTTTCGCATTTTGTTTGCAAATTTTTAAAAGGAGCTATTTTTAAGGAGCGTAACATTTATGTTCGTTCTTTTGGAGAACGAATACGTCATTTTTTATTCGGTAGACGATATTCTACATTATTAAAAGTAGTTTTAAGTACTTAACCCAATTTCCTTAAATTATGATGGGCTCATTTCGTTCCCACTGTGTTCCCACTGTTCCCACAGTTTATTTGGTATTATCGTTTGAAGAAAACTTAATAGTTTTATCACGTTTTAATTACTTGCATTTATCTTTTTCTATTGCGATAGAATTTTGATATAAATTTATGATTTAACTTGATAAGATAAAAACTTACGCTAGTCAGATTTTGAAGGGTTAAATGCAGTGTGCATTCCAAGGAAAAATGTTATAGCAACGTTTACAAAATTCTAGCTACCAGCAAGTTTTAAGACTACTAATGAAGATAAAGAGTTGGCTAATGGTTTGTAACGTATAAAGAAAGGAAAAGAAAAAAAGAAAAAAGAAAAGAAAGATAACTGTAAAGTGAGGCACGGCTCGCTAATTGGCCAAGCGATGCTCTTTGGCAGATTTATTACTTAATTATTCACCCTTATGTGCTCGGAAACTTTGCGTAATTTCACTCACGCTTTTGTTGTGTGCAATTCTTTTGCAGTTTAACAAGAATTGAAATTCTTTTCAGAATGTGTGGGGGATTTATAACTAAGCTTGGATGTATAGCAAATTCTTGCACTGTTTTTGGAAAGACGAAAATTAATATTTATGTTGAAAATAACGTGTGTATGTGACTCTCAAATATATAAAAAATTTCCAAAAAAAAATTTGGTAGAAATTAACATAAGAATAGAACACAAGTAACTTATATCATATTGTTGTATTGGTTATGATGTATCTAATCGTTATTATAATTGCATTAAACTATAAATACATTATGCATAAACTATTTGTATTTTTAAGATTTCCCTCCCTCAATATTCATTACTAATATTCCAATGTTAAATAGAATGTAATAATCAATCTAAATGACAATAAATATAATTTAGCATGACAAAATAATGTACATATATTATATGCAATATGCAAATTACGGATTTGACAAAGCTATTAGCGTTAGCCGGGGGACAATGTGCGCGTCTGAATAGCATGCAAACAGACTTTATGAGGTCTCACCAACGGCGACACGAGGCGAGGCTACGACATTATAGTAGCTGAACTATCCGTGCTTCGCTACGCATAGTTTTTTCATACATCGGGTTAAATTATCGAAATTTACAGACGGTTCCCTTTTTTTCTTATAAAAAATATAAAATATTATTTTTTCTTACTAAATATATTGACTATGTTCATCAGAGATAATGTAGGATTCCAATGGTAAAAGAATTTTTCAAATCCGTCCAGTAGTTTCAGAGCCTATTCAATTCAAACAAACAATCAAATCTCTCCTCTTTATAATATTAGTGTAGAATATGTCAGAAGGAGGATTATATTTTTGGAGCGTATTGTGACATATGATGTAGCATTGGCATCGTCTCCGTTAGGAGAGTAAGATAAGCTATAGAATTTTCATGAATGGCAATTGTGAATAAGGAAAAGGGTGAGAAGTTACTTTTTTAATGAGAATGTAGTTCGCCCGGGGAAGTCCCACCGCCATACTTAATTCTTGCGTGAAGCAGTTTTTGCGTTTCGGTGGAAGGGCGTGGTTGCCGGCTTACTTTTATATGAGGCGACCATTTCAATCCTCGGGAGTGGCAACGCATCTGTGATAGACTTCATACAGAACCCCTGTTCTATATGAAGTTGCTTACAAATGTCCATGGGCGGCAGTAACCACTTACCATTAGGTGGGCTGTTTGATCGTTTTCTACTTCATATTTATTAAAAAAAAAAAAAAAACTCGTCGAAGCGTCGGTCTCGCTGCCATCGAATATTAAATAACACTAAGTAAAGGAATTAGTTCAATCCAATTCCTCAGCCAATTGAGGTCCACTACTAGAGATAGACATTGCTAATAGTCACATCGCTTTGAATGCGTTAATGTTACAAAGGAAGATGCTTCTGCCTATCTCCTAGATTGTGTCCTTATTCCTACTTATTCCTACGATACCAACGGGTAAAAAGGAGTTATGCTATTCAAGACCGACGGCTTTTGGTACCTTAGTGCAGTCATGTAATGACAAACACGTAAACCTATTTATAATGTAATGTTTCCTCCAAATTACGTGCACAATTTATCACGTGTGTGAAAGGGTCACGGGAATGACTTGCTGACAGCCGCCGATGAAATTAGCCTCAACTAGGCTTAGCGGCGACATCGTTTGTCTTACTTAGTGACTTTACTTGCTGAATGGTTTAAGCGTGGGCAGCTAGGACGAGCTAAACATCAACAAAGCTTCATTGACTAGAAATAAACTTTGTCAATGCACATTCAGTCCCAAATATCAAGGTGAACTGAAATTTAATCTGTCAAAAAATGATGTAAATGATATCTTTCTGAATACAAAAATACTGTTCAAATATTACAATAGACAATATGCGTAATATTTAAATTCATTAAAAACCCACCATGTACCATATAATGATTGTATGTTAATTATAATATAAGATGTCTGTGTATGTAAATAATACATTTTAATATTATTTTACTTTATGTAATGCACTTATACAAGGATGAAACGTCTTTATATTTTTTAATTTCCTAGCAGTGATTTTAAAAAAACTTTATTTATTAGTATTGTAATGAAACATTCTATCTAGTAATAATATTATCAAAAACTTAATTAATACTTCATTGATAGATTGTAGTAGTATATAACACAGCAATTCTACCGAGATTATCGATTCATCCATCTTTCAGCTTTTTGAGATCCACTACTGGACATAAGCATGCCCTAAACGCCACTCCAACCGGTCCTATGCCCTCTACATAAATGCAACCGTTCCCCGCTGTTTTTCTTCAGATCATCGGCTCCTTTAGCCTAAACGTGGTTGCCCGTCGAGGACCTTTCTATTTAGTTATAGATCCTTCAAGCGACGTGGCCGGCCCATTGCCATTTCAACTTGCTAATTTTGAAGACTACGTTTACCTACAGGCTGTCGCTAATGACTTGGAATACCTTATTTCAGTGTACTCACTGTCTTTAATCTAGTTATTGAGTATATAACGAGCGAGGTAGTAGGGTAATCACTATAAGTACCCGAAATCCACAAACTAATGCCGGAAAAGCTTGTAGATACCAGTCACGAAAACTTGTCACACGACGTCCCTGCAGGATTTTATGGGATCACAGTTCCAAAAAACTTATCCTAATACGGAAAAGGTTGGGAAAAGAAAGTTCACAGTCGGTTTAGGTTGACATTAATACATCACGTTCGCGGACGTTAATTTATCAAGCGGACAGCGGACCGAGCGCCACTGAGCGGTCACTGTCTCCGTTTATAATTACTCTCCTACTTAATATGTTGTGTCTTGTTATTTAGTTTGGTTAGATACTATAATCGGTAGCAATACAAGTGTTATGTTCACGCTTCTCATAGTGCTTAAATAAATTAAATAATTGCCCAGTACTTAAAATAATATGATAAAAATAACACGTTACGTGAGTATTAAATGAATACGTTTTGTAAGCAAAATACAAAGTATAGTTCCTACAATCTTTTTTTTTTTTTTACTTTGTTTTATTAAAAAACGACTTTAGTAACCTCTTACCATACAAATGGGGTTGGGTGGGTTTTGACAGGAATATCGAAAACTAAGTAGAAATAGAGTAAGATCCCAGAGCCCCGAGACCTTCCTTATTTTCTCAGAATAAAATATATAAAATAACGAAGTGTTAGTATGTATATTTCTTACTATGAGTGTACGCGTACCTACCTGCTAGCTTGAGTCGGCGGCTAATTTACCGCTACCAGGTGCGAAGGGTAGTTAAAAATTATACTTTTTTTTCTTATTTTCTCAGTGCTGATTTTTATATATATTTTAGAAAATATTATGATAAATTTATAATTATTACTGCCAGACCCGTTTCGGCGGCCATTATTTTTACCAGACGCTTTAAAGTTTCCAAAAAAATAAGGTAACATCACTTATAATCTCAGTCTTGATCTTATTATTCTTCGAATTTCGGACAAAAATATTAACGTTATAAGACAGATATGAATGTCGTTAGTATCATATAACGCTAGAGTATCAATATAATTAGAGTTCAATTACGAAGGGTTATCCTTCCCTTCGATTAAGTTCGATGAAATTTAAATATATTTATCTGGATGAAATATTTTTGGAAACAAAATAATCCCTGTCTACAAGGTCAGTATGTTAGTGTTAATATGTCAACGTTCAACTGACATCAATTTATCAATGAGACAGAAGACGGAGCATCTGGTAGGACAGTGTCTCCTCTTGTAATTACTTGGGATTCTCCTTGAACTCGAGTAGTCATTTGTCAAATGACACTTTTTTGCCCAAAATAAAACAATTTATGAATGTCGAGTATATTGATTACGAGGAAATTATTCTAAGAGATTATTAGGTATTTTTTGTAAATGTAAACAAAAACTAGAAACATCGTCAAAACATTAAAACAAAAAACCCGATTGCTTAAAACGAATTTTTTTTTTGTCAAAATGGTCAAGTAAGAATATTACAATGTATATATATATATATATTTGGATTGGTGCATACTGTTGTTTATTATGACTTATTGCTTTCATTGGATACCCATATTGTCGTAATTGTAAATAAAATCATCCCTCCCCCACTTTTCTTCTATTTCCAGGCGCAGCCTAAAAATTATATAGCCTATGACACTATCAAGCTGAGACGATTCTATTGATATGTCACACGTCACAATCCGTCTAGTCGTTTGGCCTGTAGCGCGTGCCAAAGAAATTCAAATACATACAAACAAACATACTTACATACACACATACATACATACATACACACAAACATACACTCGAAAAACATTTCCCTACTTCTGACGTAGTAGGATAATAACGCCATATCAAAGTAAAAATATTTCGCAAAATATGAAACCAAGAAAATGTTACGAAGAAGAATTACTGTTTGTCTCGTCTCATTACTGCGGTCAAAAAGTATAAAATTACATCCTTAACCAGAATTAAGTTAACTTTGTATTCTTTAACGAAATATTAGAGAAAAGACGCAAAATAAAGAACACAAAACAGGAGAAGTACTACATAATTTCATTACTTAAGGGAACCAAGACCAGATAAGCAAGAAAGAAAGATTCTTTGTTTATTTAACAAGCGATTACAGAAAACAGGCCAATCTGGATAAAGTTTTAATTGACTTCACTTAGAGTTCTTGCAGTTTACGAGTGTGTTTGAAATTTATCGAAAATACACTGAACTACAAAACGAATTCTTGCGTAGTGTCTCAAAACACTGATTTTTCTACATTGATTTAAATTTATAAATTTTATTAGATTTTATTTAGAAGTAACTTATACCTCTTTGACATCGTAAAATGTAAAAAAATCTCATATAAAAAAGCTCGTGTCATATTTTTTTGACCCAGTTACGTGAAATATTTGAATTTAATCCGCATCACAAATTGATTATGTTAATTTACATTTTGGTGCATAGTTCAGCGGGAATTGTCATGAACGTACAATCACTCACCCATCCAAGGACACACAGCAATATGTGTTACTTGAAAATAATTTGTTTGATTGTTGTTATAACTATGGAAGTAGCAAACGAGCACCACGAGCACAACGATCTGATGCTAATTAGCCACTGCCGCCCATGGATATCTGTAAGCAACTTCATATAGAACAGGGGTTCTATCTGAAGTCGATCACAAATGCGTTGCTACTCTCGTGGACTGCGATGGTCGCCTCATAGATTAGTGAGCCGGCAAGCACACTCTTCCAACGAAACGCAAAAACTGTTCCACGCTAGAAATAGGTGTGGCGGTCCAACTAAATTAGTTGTACCACCTCGAAAATATAAACATGTTAATATTTTTAAATAGTTTCTTAAAATAAATTGAGGGAATTTAAATCTATTCCTTCAGTAAACGAAAGAGTATAAAGTTTGTGGTTTAAAAATGCATAACAAGTTTCTGTGCAAATTTCTACCGAACTTGCAACTATGAACGTAGACTCATAGGAATAAAGTGTGAGGGGTAAGTTGAGGGTAAGGATGAGATTTAATAAAGGAAGTAGATAAACTTCCTTCTCGGATAACTTTTAATTTGATTAGTTTGTTTCATCTTAACTAGACGGCGTAAACTTTTTTCGTTAATACTCATTAATTACAATAACGGTAATAAATGTACATTAGTTATTAGGAATTAGATGAGTTTCATTTATATGCTATAAATATACATACTATTCATTTTATGCTTTCAGGTATCTCAAGATCGCAAAGGAATATGTAGAATCTACATTATCTACATTGTATATCATCATATAAAGTGGTCTCTGATTCGAAATAGATAACGCAAACAAGTAAGGAACATGAAATAGAATTTGTATTCTATCCTTACTTTATAGTATGCGACGTCAAGGCTAAGTTGGGATGGTGCAAATAAGTAAGCCCAAAAAAATCATGCTCTTCAAAACAAAACTCATCAGCGTACTTATAATTTTTGCAACGGAAATACGCATGGTAGTGGTATTGCCGAAGTTGCATCAGTATGTAATGTAGATTATTGCCAGGTGGTAGAACCAATGTAGTTTGATTCTATTTCTAGTGTGAAGCATTCCTTGCAAGCATGTCGTTGAAAGGATGTGGCTTATAAATGAGGCAATCATCTCAGCCCTCGGGAGTAGCAACCCATCTGTGATCGACTTAAGATAGAACCTTTTTCTATAGGAAGTTGCTTGCAGATGTCCATGGACGGCAGTAACCACTTACCATGAGTAGACTGCAACCTTTTTTGTAACTTTAATTTGATAAAAAAGTCAAAACCACACGCATAAATGTACTTACAATTGAGTTAGTTGATTGTTAATTGTTCCGACTGACATTTATTAAGTGAAGTCAATAATTTATTATTTAATATCATATTAAATTTTCCCACGTGTGAATCCCGTCAGTTACATTCATTTAATTATTAAAGTAACTCCGACATTGTGGTTCACTCATTTTTAATTAATTAATTAATGTAGTGACCATTTCGTTGGCCAGGTAAAGTTAATCAATTACCTGGTTCCCGATGTTGATGTTTAATTTGTTGAAACATGTTATTAAATGGAGGGTTTGTTTGTTACCAATATGATTAAATCCGGGTCATGTTGATTTATGTGAGGCTGTTTATTAACACACAAAAATATTTTACTTATAAGAATATTTACTTGCTTATTTACATAATTATTTACGATCACGCCACAATTTTGAATTTATTATTTTACTTATTCATGAAAAAGTTATCAATTTATTAATTAATTGAAACACTGGAGTGCCTCTTTATTTATGTTAATACTAAAAGGTGCTCATAAATGTTTTCTTCTTCTTCCGGGTTTGTGTTTTTGTCTATCATTGTACATTTTTTTGTGTGTAATATTTTCAATTCATTGCCTCAAATGTTTAAGGATCCTGTATGACTATTAGATAGGTAACTAGTTCCTTAAGCATAAAAGCTAAATGAGGTGCTATAATTATATGATTCATAGAATGTCAAGAACATTATAAGGCAGTTCATACTTAAAACAAAACTTTGTCCTTATTTATAAGTTTCTCATTTCATTATCATTTGGAAAATTATATTCAAAAGCAAACATTTAATTTGTAAATCAGTACATTTGTGTGAGCACAAATAGAAAAGGCATGACTTCAGCTTAGACGCGGCATAAAATAGCCGTAAAATTTACGAGTCGCAAATGGTATACCAAATATAGCAATAAATATTAAATCGAAATTCGAAATTTTAACGAGAAAAACCGTACTTTATAACGTAGTATCATTTATTTCCAAAAAAATTAAACGTCATTTTAGAACAAAAAAAAATTGAAATTGACAATTCTATCATTATGCCAGACAGGCAAACTGAATGAACAGAAATGGTATTATTTTCTGTTTTTGTTATTTTGCCTTTTATTATATTATTGCTTTATATTTTGTTTTTATTATTCGTATGTATCTGTCGATCGGTTTAGTTGTTATAATAAACGCATATTAGCAAATTGCTGTAATTCAAAAATGACAGACACCGTATGTTTAAATTTATTTAAGTGTATATTATGGATACTCCAAATGAATGCTGTGTAAGATTGGTAAACCACACGTAATGCCTAATTAACTAATTGAAACAGCATTGGAATCTTGTACTACATATCGATTAGTGAGGCTAATTATTTATTTCACGACTAAATTGACGATTGTTTTGGAAATTAACCATCGATTGGTTTTTTCAAGTCGATTGTTATAAGGCCATAAACCCACAATGTGGTTTTTTGTCACCGCGTCTCGTATGGTACCAATGGCGTTGGTGATCGCAATGTTACCTGAAAAACTGCTGTCCATGTCCTGGACGTCGTTTTTTACTTGCCTGTTACGACATCCACGAGAAGAGTGGGAGTGGTGCTATTCAAGAGCGGTACTGAAGTAACAAATGTTATTCAGGTACCACATAGCTAAGGTAATATTATTATTTTACCGGTTGTAGAACCATGTATTTCAATCAGGTAGGTAACACCGCCACACCAATTGCTAGCGTAAAGCAGTTCCTGCGTTTCGGTGGAAGGGAGTGATTGCCTCACTTTCATATGAGGCGACCATATTAGTCCTCGGGAGTAACAATGCACCATTGATTGACTTCAGATAGAATCCCTGTTCTGTATGAAGTTGCTTACAGATGTCCATGGGCAGCAGTGGCCACTTAGCATCAGGTGGACTGCATGACTCGTTCGCTACTTCAGTCTTATAAAAAAAGGAAAATGTTGTAAAAAATTTGGAAATAGTTTCAAAAATAATGTCATAGTTGTACTTACAGTGTCTTAAGGCAAACAGAACTAATGGGTACGTAAACCGAAATTCTCACATACGCGTATAAAACGTATCTATAATTATGTGTATCTCACTTAATTACTTGTATATCGTGTATATCATTGTTATGTTTGCATTATAATAATTGTGTATCCTTGTTGTTTACATGCTAATTTATGTCATTAATATATTTGTTAATTTTGTTAGCATACAACTAAATTGTTTATTTTATGCTTTCATAGTACGATTATTCCGTTTGGGTGATGGTGTGAAATTTAATAATGTTGTGGAAACTTCCTTGTGCTACAAACTTCTAAATAAATTAGATAATTCAGTTATAACTTGTACATAATATACAAGTTATAACTGAATTATACAACCATTAAAATAGTCCATAGCAAATTATATAGTCTTATGGTAATTCGATTAGGTATGAATATTTGTTTTATTATAACACATGTTACGTAATGAACAGATATTATTTATTAACAGACAAGCGGCTAATTTATAAATATAAAGTTAAGAATATCATAAATAAAATCTAGATATTTTCAACTATGGCTGTTGTAAGCCTGAAAGTAATCTAAAGAAATGGTTTTCAAAATTAATTGTTTTGGTGTTTCTTAAAAAACAATTTTTTTGATATTAAATGTAGTCAGACATAATTTTTTTGATATTAAATGAGCTAAATTTAAGTTTTTTTATCAATATATTGGAATTAAAAACTTCAGTGTACATTCGATAAAGTTCTAAATTAGCTTCTCGGTTACTTTTCCAGACGCGATAAAGTTTTAATGACCTAAAATGAATATCGTGTGAAACGCGAGACCAAAATAAATTTAATTAACCCAATCCAATTGAAAGGTCACAGTACCAGTATAGCTCAAATGTACCGTCATACTTATTTCTACCGTGAAACAGTTTTTGCGTTTCAGCAAAAAGGTGCGGATGACGCATGCCGACACCGGCCGACATACAAATGAGGTGACCATATTAGTCCCCAAAATTGTGTCTATAGAAATGTTATCTGTTAGGCTTCACACAGAACCTCTTTTCTATATGGAGTTGGTTGGTGGGCGGCAGTAATCACTTATCAATAAATGCGTTTCATGGTATTTCATGTCTAAATATAAACTCGAATCGGAAAGATAAGTTCAATCACGTGAAAACATAAATATATCTCTGGACTACAAATTTAAAATGTGATAATTATAATAGAAACTTCTAGTGATATATTGGCGAAATACTCGAAGCTTTTATTAGTTAAGAGTTTAAATATAGGATTCATATGATATTTTTGCTCGGTATCGCTTTGAAAAGAATGATATAAATTCAAATGTATTTTGCAAAATACAAAGCTTATTAAATATAAGCAAAAAGAAATATTAAATTTATTTTATTTTTAACCGACTTCCCAAAGGAAGAGAGGTTATCTAATCGTCACGTATATATATATTTTTTTTATGTATGTTCGAACATAACATAACTCCCCGATGCCGCTACCGACCGTCACGATTCGACCGTCATTGTATGCGGTCACACAGGGGGTCCCATTTTATGGAAATCGATAAATTTTCAGCAGTTTTTCCGGAAAATTGGTAAATCCGATTACTTATAATCTTGAATAACTTGGGTGTTCCTGGACCGATTTCAATTTTTTTGTGGGAAATTTCATCACGGAACTTTTTTTCTTGGACATAGGTGGAATCCGACGGTAAACTCTTCAAGTTATGGGGTGATAACCACCACCACTCCCCCTGTTTTTTATTAAATCATCAAGGAAAATCTCATTTATATTAATACAGACTTTACGAGATTTAAATACTAATTTTCTTTTTAAATTAATCTTAAGTAATCTACGTTCGGTTATTTCATATTTGTTTTAGAGTAAATAATAAAAATAATTAATATATCTTTCCTTTTTTATGGATACCAATGTATAATTTGGTTTAATAAAAAGTATAATCCTGTTTTCGTCTTTATATTTCGATGTATACTGATATCCAATCATTACTGAATCGAATAATACCTAGGTACAGAACGGCGATACTAAAAAGCGGTAACGGTAAAAGCATTAAAATAATTCATGCGCAGTATCTGTAATAACCTTTAGTTTAAATAAACACATTAGTGCATTGCCAGAATAAATTTGGCAAAGCACTATCGTGCTTTTTAATGATTAATTTTGTCTTCCAATCATTAATGAATCGAGTTACACCTACTTAACAGAACGGGACTAGTAAAAAACGATAATAGCCTGAAAATAATTCATACGCAGTACCTGTAATATTAATGATTAACAGCAAAAACGATACCGACCAGTTAAAAATTGTAACTGATTTAGGATAACCAATTAACGCTGAATGTTTCCATTTGTACTTTGATTTACAACCTTTGTTTATGTAAGTCTAGTTTCCTAATTGGAAACAAAACACGTTTGTAATTCGTTCAATTTTTGTTTTATTTGTATGTCGGTTGGTTATTTATTGCTTACGTAAAATAATGGGCACGATTTGTAATCAGATTTCATACTATATTTCGTATATTACTGAAGAAAGTTCTTTTTAGAAAAGTGGTATTGTGGTCAAATTTGACTGATGATTGATGACATAAATTTAAGTACGTTAATTTTAAGTTTGATAGGTAAAAATGAATTTGAATACAATGGCCATTACACTAAAACATTTCAGCATATATTAACCCGAAATTAAACAACGAACAAATTAATTACTAGTATAAATTAATTAAAATATGCAGCGTTATACTAAAATATATAAAATTAACTAGTTTTCGCCTTGTCCCAGTAACACAAGCTTGTGTTT
>DWNE01003309.1:0-16915 GCA_018249875.1 Cecropterus toxeus | reverse complement strand
AAACAGAGTTTCATTTACAATGAGATACAAAAAGGCAGGTTACAAAAAAGCTTCTGCCTCTGGAGCAGTAAATGCTATTTGATGTGTAATAATTATGTATTATATTTTTATTACAAAATTTAGATTTAAAGTATGTTACATTTTGTTTTAGCTATGGAGTTGATCTGAATTTCACGCCAATGATAATTGCAGATTCTTTTTGCCAGAATGCGAAAGCTAGGGCAAGTGAATTTTCCACAACTGTTGATGATTCTCCATTAGTCGTCCAGTTTGCTGCTAATAACGTTGCGGATTTTGTTGATGCTTCAACACTTGTTTACCCTTATTCTGATGGAGTTGATTTAAATTGCGGCTGTCCTCAAAGATGGGCAATGAAAGATGGTTACGGTTGTGCCCTACTTTTAAAACCTGAGATTATCCACGATTTAGTAAAAGGTGTTAAAAGGAACCTTTCATCAGACTTCAGTGTTTCGGTTAAAATAAGGATTTTAAGTGATATCAAAAATACAATTAATTTGTGCCACCAATTACAGAATTGCGGTATTAATTTTATCACAGTACATGGCCGTACACCTTTACAGAAGAGTGGAGATAGTATAGACATTGATGCATTGCAGCAAGTATGTGGGTCGGTGAGAATACCTCTTATAGCCAACGGTGGTATTAAATCCTTAGAGGATGCTGATCATTTATACGATACATTAAAATGTGATGGGATTATGGCAGCAAGTGGTTTATTAGGTAATCCAGCATTATTTAGTGGTGCTAAGAATACACCCTTAGATTGTATAAGACTGTGGATGAGTATTAAAAACCAAAGTGTTGATAAGATAACATTCCAGTGCTACCACCATCATTTAGTTTTCATGCTTGAAAAGATATTGTCAAAGCAACAAAAGCAAGAATTCAACTACCTTTCAACATTTGAAAGTGTTGATGAATTCTTACTGCAACATATATTAAAAAATAGTGCTGCCATCCCAGAGCCAAAATATCACTTAAATGAATTTGTTACCTGTGAATTTGCAGATGAAATAACATTGAAACATTCTAGTAAATGTAGAGGTTGTAGCAAAAGTTTATATTATTGTATATGTACCAAATATAATAGTAATGACTTAGATGGAAATTTTTTCACATCATATGTTAAACAATATGATGAACTTGATTATATGTGTAGTAACATATTTGATGAAACAAATTTATAGCAAGAAATATATGTGTATTAAACATTTTCTTTTCATGATGCTCCGTCACAGTTTGTTGATAAAGAAAGTAGACTATTTGTGCTACCTAAAGAAATAGTGTCGAAAAGTTTTTTACAGTTTATACCCCAATTGTTTATTTATTAAATTTAGAATATTGAAATTTATATCTAGTTTAGGTTATATATGGAATAATGTGATGTCAGCGTTTAGATAAAAAGTATTAGTACAAAACCATATATTTAAGGATTAAAGTGAATGCATAATATCTTTTATTTTGTACATATGATTTGAAAAATTTATACTTAAGAACATGAAATGTTTGTAATGAGCACAAAAATATGTAAGATATGATACCACATTGAATCAGTATTTTGAAATAATTTTATAATTAGTCAGAATAAAGTATTTCTGCAAATATTGTGCATAACTCCTATAATTATCTTATATATATCATAATATTAGTTTTTCTCTTTGGAGGCAGAATTATAAGGAACTTAATATTACTAGTGGAGTGAGTGACTGTTTACTTCAGTGATGGCTATTTAAATAACGTCCAAATTCTTAGTCTATCTCTCATTGTTCCTCTGTCTGTCTGTTATGTCATCTTTTTTAAACTACCCAACAGATTTAAATATATTATATAGATGTTCATTAATCAAATGAGTTATACTGAGTATGGTATATATTTGTAATTTGTATGAATTGTTCAAAATGGCGGCACGCTAAATTTGTTAATAACATTGGTACCATCTCTGTAATGATCATGTCAATGGTTCGGAAATAAGGAGGAGAATGGGGCTATCTGACCTACGAAAAGAAAAGTGATTAGTTTGCAGAAGCAGTCTCGGGGCGCGTACAGGTCCCTATATCAATCAGTCACTCGTAATTCCCGTCCACTAATGGATGTTCCTAAACAAAGATTTGCGTCTTCTACAGATACTGATTTATTCCTGACCTTTTATCAACGTAGGAGTCTATATCTAGTGTTTTTAAAATTATTCTGCCCTTGATTTTATTCAAACTATCATGGATAGTCTGAATAGTTTCATAAGTTTCTTAAATTACGTGTTCTTTGAGGAGTTCAAAACACAAATAGCAGTTAGCCGTTTTGTTTTCTACCAAACGATTGCCTGAAATGTTACATTAATAGTGAAATAGTAGTCGATTCTAATTCTTATCATTACAATCTATGTTTTATTAAATGTGTAATATTATTTATGTGTACGGTACTTTTTGTACGTAATGTAAATACCTCATTAATATACAATAATTCTTTATAGTTACATTACACACAAGACAGGACATGCGTAGGTTTTAAAAATACTTAATAGGTTTATTTTTGTAAAACGTATTATTATATACTATAATAAATCACTATTGATATAAATATATGTAGTTTTACTTGTTTTACAAAGTTAGTTTACAAAGGAACTATTGTTGAAAGTTTTTAATTTGAAAAACAATAAAATGTATTACAGGCAACTCAAAATATTCAGACAATTTTATAAAAAGTTCCATCAGAATAATGTATTAAATAATAATATATTCTACGAGGTAAAAAATACTATCGGTGAGACATAGGTCGTTATGTCACTCGCGATACTAGCAATCCTAATTGTGAATTGGTATAAAACGTTATTTAAAATATTTAATATGAACATTTACAAAAGTTTTAATTATCAACGAATATAACCCTTTTACGAACTTTAAGTAAAAATAAATAAAACGTATTGCTCAAATATAAAAGCTGGTGAAGGTGACGTTCGAATAAGTCCATATTTACTGCAGTAGATATGGGCATTTTCGAACCTCATCTATAGATGTCGCAAGGACAATATGTATGAAGAATTTTTACTTGTTAAGCTTAAGTAACTTAAGTTTTCAACTGCTTTACTACCACCGCCACTTACTTCGGTTACTACTTCCTTATATGCAGTGTTAAGCGATTCTTTATTCTGGTTTAATCGGTAAAAAGGCTGAACTCGGGCGTTTCTACTTTCTCATTTACGGTAACAGAGCATTTATGGCCGAGTTAAGGTAAGACTATAATCCTATAAGGGTTCGATGGACAACATTAAACCCTTACCAAAAGTTGAAGTCATTTGTTTATTTATTTTTTTTAAATTGGAAGAACTACTCATAAGTAGTACATAGGTAGTACTCGTAACGTGTACAAGCGTAATCAAGTAGTAGATATAGAGCCGGTCCACACGGCGCGTTGCGTCAGCGTTGCATCGACGTAGCGCTGTCGCTGCGTCGTTTTACATACAAATAATCATAGTGTACACACGATGCGCTGCGTCGACGCAGTGCATACGCGTATGAACTGCAGCACCCGAGACGAAGCGGACGGAGAGGTACTCATTGCGTCGCGTCGTTACTACGTCGTAGTAACGACACACTTCACATCAAAAGGAAAGGAATTGAAGCTTTCATCTATGGGGTTATACAAATGGACTAATAATAATAATTTAATAATAGTGAAAATAGAATAATAATAATAATATACTTTATTATCTCTTCATTTTACATTTATACATAATATTAATAAGATTAATTATTGTGCAGAGATAAAAGGAGGTGGCTCAGCATTTGCTGACACGGAATTGGAATTCTGTGCAGCGCTGTTTTTCATTTATATCTGTTATGCGGGAGTAGAATTATAACTATTTAGTATATAAATGGGTAGCATATAAAAGTGGCAAGTTAAGGATTCTTGATTACTATTTTCACGCACTTGTTACGAACTGTATTTGATATAGAAGTATAGTCCAATTTGAAATATCTTCATTTTGTGTAAGAATACAAACGGTCAATTACAATACTTTTTACTTACATAACACCAAATCGGACTATGAAGTGGAATGCGAAAACAATAACAAAAATCAGTATAATCATCTATTTTACCCGCTTATTAACACGTAATGTGATTGTCATAAAAATAGTGGCAATCTATAATAATAAATAATATATAATATATTTTATAATCGCACCTTAATATACCTAAGGGCGTAAGGACACAGATGTTACGAATAAATAACATCAGTTTGTCACTAAAATTAAATGAATGTCAACTAGGTCACAATCAGTTAGTAGTTAAAAACTTTTACTAAGCCCTTCAAAAAGTTATTCAGAAATGTTTTCGTTGACTAAATTTCTGGAGAATTAATAGTTTAAACGAAACAATATCTCGTTTTTAGATAATAAACAACTCTGCATTAAGTAAAACTTTACTCGCTTTGAGCTAAGAGATTAGAATTTAAATCGCCTTTTAAATTAGAAACAACACAGACAAAGAAACTTTATTATATAGAGGGGGCGATTGGCAAAAATAAATGTAGGAGTATTTATAGGATCAGAGCGGATTATATCACCAGATGACGGGTTTAAAGCCTGTATTAGCAATCGTAACATGGGGGACATAAAGACAAAACTCAATTAATGTTTATAGAAATTAATATTAATAACTATTATATATCATTATTATTATTACTTCCATAACCTCCAGAAACATATATTAAGAACCCAGAATTTATGAAGCAAATCATCATTTACGTATTGTCAATGTCATTGTCTGATCAAGTATCGAACCCGAAACTCTGCAAACTGGACCGATGACCACTGCGCACGGCGTTAATCTGATAATGTGTTCTAAATTAGATAGTTTTAATTATATTATCTCCTAAATTTAGGCGAACTATAACGGTAATTGAGATTTTGCACTGCGATTATCTTTTTATCGTATATATAGTGTGCTGCGACATATATAGCTGCGATTTGTATGTAAGTAAGGCATTTTAAAAAAACATTCTTATTTCAAGAGAGCACTCATTTATACAAGATTATATTTAAAAAAAAACGCAAAATGGAAACAACTACGTAAAACGCAGTACATATTCAATGGGTGGTCTTATCAAAAGAATTAATGACGCCAAAACGCAAAGAAATGGTTCACAAGACTATTCATATCTGGATGATTGTGGACAGATTGCTTACGAATTTTCATTTATCTCGCTTGACATTTTATTGTAGCGTAGTTCTGGTGCTTTGATTTATGGCATGTCATGTAGACGGAGACACAACTGAGGTTTAAAGCGAATCCCAGATTTGAATAGACCCAGCCAGCGACAAGATAGGATCCGCCTCGATGACTAGCATTAATATAACATAAATACAATATCATTGTTTGAAGACGAATATATTTAACTACGTTCGTCTTATTAATACACTTTCTTATTCACCTATTTCATTGCATAATTAGAGCACTTTTATAAACTTTGTGTAGAAACTATCCCGTTAATTTTAATACGCATTACAAAATGATAGTAATCAAAATGGACACGTAACAGTCAATGTACATATATACAATATATCATTCAATTTTGAACAGCTTAATCATGAATATAAATTTATTGTCGCTGTTAGTAATAACGCTTTATTAAATAAATATAAGACTGAGAAATAAAGCAACTTTATTACAAAACATTACACATGCGAGTGACGATACGAGATAAATCTTGATGCAAACACAATGGCTTTCCACAGAAACGCTTGTTAACTTCAATATATAGGATGTTTTATTATTGAAGCAGTCATTAACGACTTTAACTGACACTTATCTCGGAGATCGACAGCATGAAAACTCCCATTCGCGTGCGTCGAACAAATTTAAGAACAGTCAAGTAGCTTCCTATATACGTGTCTAACACATTAGCGGCAGACTTCAAACTAATCAAGAACACGGTCTCGTACGCGTGTACGATGTTCGTAATTTATTAGCGTTTATTCCCATATAGCAATCTGTAGGGATGCCGTTCTATTACGCAGACTCCGAAGAGATCCCTGCTCCAGTGAGCTGCGGGAGTGGGAACGTGACGGTCGCTCCCGACCGCTCCCTACAGACTTCCGGAACTATATCGCCGGCCGCGCTTTGGATTAGATACAGTGTGGTACGCGAAAAGTTTGCCTGGTTCAACGACATTTAGACACTGTGACTCTTCGTGTTGTGTTTCGTGCGTTCACGCATCCAAAACTATGCTCGTTGGAACAAAAGTTTAATTAAAACCTCGAAGTGGTAAGTTTACTCAGTTAGAGCTCGAATCGGTTTTAGCAAACACTTGTTAGTTGAACGAGTGTATAATTACTTTTTGAGGAGATTTATTCCGATATTTGCATTTCCCATTTAAAGTTTTAATGCTCTCCGCGGAGACTTTTCGATCGCAAGGAGTGAGTTATCTTCACAATGGACTGTTTAGTAATGAAACTTTTGTCGGTTGTAATTGACGCTGGCGACATTTCGTTCGACAGTTGTCATTTCATTGTGAATAATTAATGAGTCTAACTTATTAACTCTCGCAGACATCAAAGTTAAATTAGAGTAGATAATAGGTACTTTGTGTTTTAATAAGAACGAGAATAATCTTAACAAAAGCCATTTTAATAAAGTTGGTATATTAATAAATGTACCTTTAATTACTCATATCTTTGTTCATTTTAATATCTTTTACGCTATATGAATTTTATAAATATCATAATTGCGTGATACTCAAACATAAAGAGCTATCTTTAACATTAATTATATTTCTCTCAGAATGAATGGTAGTATTACGACCCACACTAACCAATTTTATTTCGGTATACTTATGAACACATTTTTATCGTTAGGCAAGTGATCATTTATTTCTTAAAAACTGTTACTGTGAAAAATAAGATGTATGTAAAATCCACAGCGAAAATGAGATGTACTCGGGTATAATCCATTTGTATTCAAGACCAGGCATACTTCATTCATTCTAATGGTTCGTAACATATCCCAACCATAAATCAGTCTTATATCTTAATAGTTTTAAAGTAATCCATATTAAATTATTAAAGACTTTATATTAGCCGATTCGCATACTTATTTCAACTCAAATTAAAATCTATTAAATATTTCTTAACACTAATACCCCTTCGTCCATATTGCCCTCCTTAGCTTACCTATACGGTCTTTTTGATGAATTTTCTATGCTAGATTTAACAAGTAGGTGATAATTACAATACTACAAAACTATTATTGCAATTTTCTTGATGAACTGTTAACTGTATCAATGTTTTACCCGTATTAATTACTACGTTTTTATACCGCTATACTTTAATTAACATAATCATCCGAATAACGGTGTACTTTGTCTTAAGAGAGTTTAATTCACTTTGTTAACCCATTATTGTCCCATGGCTGGGCTGGTCTTCTCTTTGAATGAGAGTTTTAGCTCATAGTCTACGCTAGACAGAATGCAAATTGGTAGAATAATTCCGATTTTGGTTTTTTTTTTATTTATTTCTTAGGCAGAGTTACAGCTAATGTAATACAATATTAAAACTATGTTCACACTTGATGCCATTTAAAAGTTTATACAGATAGGTATACGAATATAACAATACAAAAATCAACAGACGGTAGATTATGTACCTTATGTAAAGACTAGCTGAACTATCCCTGCTTCGCTACGGGACATAAAAATAGTAGTCTTATTTAATAGTGCCAAATATTTAAATCAAAAGTAGCCTTATAGGCTAAAATTTTATGTATATCTGACTAGTGGTTCTTTTGTGATTGAGAAACAAACAGACACACATCATAATATATTTATATATTAATATAATTGTTACACTCATGATTAAATAATGATTATTACTTTGGTACTAATATCGTGCCCTAGTTTGTACCGATGCGAAGTTACTATTGTATATTTTTAGATGAAAAAGTAGTTATTATGGCATAACTGTAATAGTTAGACATATGATATCGCGGACTTTTACGTTGATACTAATGTTCTCTATCAGACTCTAGTACATCACTTTGCTCTATTGTCTATAATTGCCACAGCGTAATCAATATAAGGAGTTTTTTTTCACACATCGGGCTACATTATCGAAATATTCACACAGTTCCCTTTTTTCTCCTATTAAATATAGCCTATGTTCATCAGGGATAATATAGAATTCCAATGGTTAAAGAATTTTTCAAATCGGTCCAGTAGTTTCGGAGCCTATTCAATTCAAACAAACAAACAATCAAATCTTTCATTTTTAGAATATTAGTGTAGATAACAAGGTCCGAGTAAAGCTGTTACTTGACATAATAAATTTAGCTTGTATATTGACACAATAAATTTAGGTTATTGAAAAACTAACTTGTTAAAATATTCACGCATAAAATAATTCATAACTCCACATTATCACTTACGTATATTCCAACATCGATGCCGCGACGTTTAACGCTCGTCAGCCGTCGCTTATCTCGAGAGTGAGGAATAAGTACCATTTGTTAGTTCCAGGCTAAGGCACTTACGCTTATATTTTTTACAAACATTTTCACGCCTACGAACAAATTGAAAAATTATGCGAAACGATATTTAACATAATTTATTATTAAATCTGTAGGCTTTCTTTGTTACTGCTGATAATAAGCTTAAAGCTTATCTTTTAAGATATAACGTTATTAATAAATTACGTTAAGTGACTAAATATCTTTAAACATTTAATTAATTATATTATTACGGTGGGTATTTCATTATCGAAAAGCCTTGATATTTGATATTTCTGACACTACCAATTTATTTCTCGAGTGAAGAGAAAATGTCGTTTATTAGCTTTAAATAAATATCTCAAAGAGTATTTTAATAAAAGTGAGACAGGATTATTGAAATTTTATGCGAAGGTATAATTTTATGAATTTGAAACCCATTATCTCCGCTCCTTAATGTACAAATCTATTGCTTACCTTTTACCCTATTAAAAGTAATACAAGGCACTTAACCCTTTCTCTAAAATATTCAAATGAGACTGTCCGGTCACTGTTGATTTTGAGAACTTTTACTAATACTAGTTGTGCTCCGCGGTTTCACCCGCTACTAGAAATAAAAAACAAACAAACAAGCATAGTGTGCAATATAGGCTTCCTTAATAAATGGACTATTCAACACAAAAAAATATTTTTTCAATACGAACCAGTAGTTCCTGAGATTAGCGTGGTCAACCAAACAAACTCTTCAGCTTTATACTCGTAATATTAGTATAAATTAGCCGATAATAATGGTCGTAGAAAACTTGATAGATCAACTTCAGAGGTGCCACGGCCATACCTATTACTGTATCATAATGTTTCACCCATAGTATTAAGTTATGGTGTGTTGCGTGTAGAACGGTGTGATTAGAGACACTCTTATTGGCACGGCCCCAGATATATTCTAAATTTCTGGGTCTAGGTGTTTGTGTATCCGTCTTTGTGTGTCCATGGCACCCACGACACAGGAGAAAGTCCTAAGTCCTAAGTCCTGTGGGGCTATGAGTGTAAGCGTGTATCTGAAATTGATTATAGGTGAGCAGCTGACTACTCACCATCAGCCAGATTGCATGCTCGTTTGCAACTTCTATCTTTATGACCTCTTTTCTTTGGGAGGTCGGTTAAAAAAGCCACTCCGTTTAATGACAATTAGAAAGCGCTAATTAGAGAACTCAGCAACGCATATTTTCAACGATGCCTTTTGTAGATAATGAAATAATTAATTATACTGTTAGAACCAATTACACCGCCAACAACAAGATTAAAGATAATCTTTCATCGAATAAGAATAATATACTTATTAGTTGCGGGGATCGTATATTATTTTTATAATTTATTAACTTGTTTTAAATAAATTATTTTGCTTACATATTTTGATACAAATGTGAAACAAATTCGTTGCAAATTTTTTGTAAAATCTATGACACCTATGTCTATTCTTATGGGTTACATATTTTAACTGACATATTTTTCTTTTAAACATAGTACTATTTAAACGAAACGTTATCCTTTAATACTATATAATCGATTGAACACTTGAAGCTCGCTACACATTTAGCCTGGGAATGCCGTTCAAACTTAGTTCTCAGACTTAGCAAAGTAACTATAACGAACTACAGTTACCACTTAACTCCACTTTGATATCCAAATGACTACGGAAACACTTTTCTATATTTGTAACTTATTTCAGTTTTAACTTTATAGTCTGTATAGTCGTTTGTCACTCTTTTCGAAGTTAATCCCCAAACAAATATTTTTGTCTTGTAAGAGCTGTAAGTGTTACATACGTTAAGCTTTAAGAGTGGGGTAAGTAAAACACGCTTAAATAAGTCGTTCCAATTTAGTACTCAGGGATATCAACGTATCTGTGACTGACCTCAAGAAGGACTAGAATCGAATCTTGAGTTCATTGCAGACTTCTATTTGCAGCAGATATCACCTACCATGAGGTTGAGAGCATTTTTTTTATAAAATAATATGAAGCAGCAAACGAGCAATCAGCCCACTTGATAGTAAGTGGTTACTACTGCTTATAAGCAACTTTATATAGAACAGGGGTTCTATCTGAAGTCGATCACAGATGCGTTGCTACTTACGAGGACTGAGATGGTCGCCTCATATAAAAGTGAGCTGGCAAACCCGGGCCCCTTTCACCGAAACGCAAGAACTGCTCACGTTAGAAATAGGTGTGGCGATGGTACTTCTCCGGTCGAACTACATTGGTTTTAACACCTGGCAACATGCTTATTAGCTGCACGAATTATAAAATAGTTAAACGCTACGCGTTCGACAAGCGAAAATGTATTCGGGACCAAATGGTTAGAGCACACGAAACATACTTTCCTATTGAATTAAAGTGTTGACACACATACCGACATCGATAAGCTTCTTCACTTAACACTTGTCGGCCTACGCTTATCCCTGAGTGAGGAATAAGCACCATTTGTTAGCTCCAAGTTTCCGCCCACGAATTTTTCTTCAACATTTTGCGCGTTTTTATAGGACTAAGAATTGAATCATGTTACACAACTGTGTCGTTTTATACGTAAAATGTCGTGTAAAATTTAGAAACAGTTACTAATAATATAAAGTCCAGAGTTTGTGGGTATGGATGTATGTATGTTTGTGACTCTATAACGACCGAAGGTCCGAATGGATCTGGATGAATTTTGGTACAGGGATATATGTATTATAGTCTGGAATATCACATAGGCTACTATTAATCCTAGAAAAATGTACAGGTCCAGCCTTGTATTTTTGTTTTTCCAGAATAAGGTCGACACGATTTTTCAGATAGTTTCAGATAGTCCAGTCTCAGGTCTGCTGGAAGAGATTTCTTTAGAAATAAGCTGTACCTTTGCATTTGTTGTTAATTTTAAGCTATCTTATATTTGATTTCTCTGTGTGTGCATAAATAAATAAATAAATAGTTTAAGGATCGGACAACTTTAAATTTTCAAAATAAATTTCAGTTATTATGACATCACACATTTTTTTTTAATGAAACCGCAAGTAAAGCTAGCGATTAATGCGATTGCATAAGAATTTCATAATAACCGTAAATATTTTTTTTCTTGGCTGCAACATCTTTATGTTTGTAACACTGATAATCTAGAGAAGGAGAGGTGAGCATACTCCACTGCGCAAATAAATCTAACGATAATATGTATACCTGGCAGTAATATCTGAGATTACCTTTGATATGTAAATAAATTCTCTCTCTCGACAATATTATATTAATTTTGTATGACATACTTATAATATCGAAAACAGCTATAATAAAATAAGTAAGGATTTTCGTATATGTGCTGAATTTTAATTTGATGTTATATTTAATGTTAGCAACGTCGAGTCATAAAAATGAGAGGGCATTACTCAACATCTAACACGTATTTTGGCTTGCGGATGTAGAATGACCCATTTTAGAAAAGATAACAATCAAATCAACGCTCCGGGGACTATATTTAGCGTATAAAAAGGAAATGTATGTATTAAAGGAATGTATTTAAGCGCTGCTATGTTCTGGATGTGATATGTCAGACACTTATTACACACAGGCATTTCAGCTTAGTGTTAAGGGGTAACAATTGATTGGTAGAAGTTAATCAATGTTTTGCAGTTACGACCATGTACCATGAGTTGCTATATGCTCGACTTCTAAAATAAAATAAATCACATAAAATTTAAAGATTTGTAAGATTGGAAAGTTTGAAGGAAATTCAATTAATGTGTCAAATTAGCTTATGTTACTCTGCATACTGAGACAATTCTAACGATATGTTACAATCCGTCAAGCCGTTTGGTCTGTAGCGTGCCAAGAAAATGGACAGACATACATACATACGCTTGAAAAATGTTACCCTCCCTCTGATACAGTCGGGTAAGAATACATGTAAATATTGTTAAGTATCATGATGTCTCTCCTCAGTCTTATCTCTTATGAGTTTCCACCATTCCTGACGGACAGTGGCGCAATGCAATTTTCGTGTGACACTGGTCTCCAGTTGGTCGGATTCGTGATTCGACCATCGCTTCGGGTTTCACTCTTTAGGTCACTTTGTGATTTCCCCCGTTATTATTAGCTTCTACAGGTTAGTATCAGGGTTTCTTGTTATGCGTATTTGTCTAATTTTTGTGTTTAGATCTAAAAAGCATGTGATGTTACATGCATCACGATAAGTGGTCGTACATTTGACGTCTTGTTTTTACAGCTTTTAATATTAATATGAATGTATTTAATATTATTTTTATTTTATTTATTTATAATCCAGACTACATCTAACATTACAGGATGTCCCAATACGATAGAGTAGTCAATAAAAAAAATATGCAAACAATTAAATTAATTTAATAAGTAACTTAAATTAATTAATTTAATATGTAACAACCGTAGGTTGACTTAATGAAATAAATAATAAATGTTCCCAAAGTTGGCTAGAATTTGCTGAAGGCATATAGTAGAGACTCTATGTACCCTTCAGTTATTGCAGTATTGATATGTTCGTTCTGAACAACGATAACTAGTGAATAAACACATCATATAACAAAAAATACAATAATATACCATTCAGTTCAACCATTTCAGTACTTACCGCTAGAATTGCAAATATCTCGTTTGAGTTATAGAATTTTTATAGAAGTTGGATTTAAATAAATGGCTTGGCCGGAAAATCTAAGATTTATTTCACCCCAGCAAGGAAATGCTGGAGCACTTTCAAAAGTATGAAATGTTGTTTTCGAATTACTGGAATTAAAAAGTTCGTAATTCAAAACTTTCTTGTTTTCTTATCAGTTTATTTTTACACTTGCGCTCTACTTTAGAATGTTTTTGTCGTCATTTCCTATTAGCGAAAACTTTTTGGAACTTTTTTTTCAATTATGAAAAGGAAGTAATTTCAAAATTTTGTATGTTTTTCCAAAGAAACTTACGTGAAACATAATTACCGACGGGTGAATATTTTATTAAGCTCTGCCAATCCACACTGTTTGAACGAAACGATAAAACTGCTTTACTTTAGAAATAGGTGTAGAAATGGTACATTCTGTGTTGATTCACTGATTTTACCACCTTGTAGATAACATTATGCACACGATTTGTACGCATGGTAGTAAACATTATCGTATAAATATGTGAAAATTCTTTTTGAAAAGATCGCAATTTTATTCTCGTGATGGATAAAGCGTAAGAGTGTATGAGAGGTCTGATTAAAGTCGGCATGCATTAGCATGTTATGGGGCCGCATATAACACAAATGGCGCTTAAACTGTATTAGTGCATAAATAATATAACATTTTATCTAATTTCTCTTAGCACGTGTCTCAAATCTACGTCAACGTATAAAATAATAGTAAATCAAGCGTGTATGCCAATGATGATGCTAATGTACATAATATCCGAAACGGTACATATAATATTAGGACAAAAATGAATAACTTAGGACAATAATAACCGTGATCGAAGTGGAACGGAAGTTACGTATCGCAAAAAATAATATATTTTCTTATAAAGCATGTATTTAGAGGCTAAATAGTCAGCTGAATATATAATTTAAGGGTGTTTTATAGGTTGATTCATTCGATGCAAACCTTTCGGAATTCTAATCCGAAGCATACCTATTTCTGTTTAATAACGGAAGTGTTAGGCCTTGCTGTATTTGGGTTTGAAGGTAAGATATGCATATCCGAGGCGTTTAAGCTTTCCTTAGGTAGTCCTTAGGAGTAGCGACGCATCAGTGACTAACCTCAGGTACCACTTTGATCTCATCTGAGTTTGATTGCAGATATCCATGAGCGGCAAATCCAGTCACTACTTCAGCTTGCTACTTCGGTATTAAAAAAATCAAACTAAGGTTTTTAGTTTAAGGCGATGATACGAAAAACTTAATATTCAGGAAAACATGTATATTGCATAAAAAGGTAGCCATTAAAAACACACACTAGGGATTTAGTTCAGTTTAAGGCGATGATACGAAAAATTTAATATACAGTAAAAACATGTATATGTCATAGATATGTAACTTTATTAGACGTTTAAGTAACAGTCTAGATTATTTACTAAATGACGCCGTTCAACTAGTCAGTTCATCCATTAAATCAAACAGCTAGAAATGACTCGGATCGATAACGATGCGAGTAACTGTTGTAAGCGAGTAACCTATACTCTATAGGAAATTATCAATAAGAGAAAAACATTCATTTAGTCGAATATAGACACACAATTATTTCAGATTAAAAAGTTTATAAATCTGATCAATTTATTTCATCAGTTAATTTTAAATAACTAATAGACCAGACATATTGTTATTTACTAAAAATAAATTGCTGCAATACTTATATTACTTATTGCAAACCACCTATTGGATAAACTAATAAAAAACATGGTTTTATTATATTATTGTTATCTCTGGACACTTATTTCTATTTTACCTACTGAATTTAGATGGATTGGACCCGACCGCAGGACGGTACTGCGCCCTACTCACTTAGTTTTATATTTTCTTTCATCTTCTAACATACCCGCGAGTAGGGCGCGACGGCACCACGAGCGAGAAGGGTCCACATCATGTAAATTCCGTAGGCAGGTGAGTAGATATAAACCTGCCGAGATAATCTATACTAATATATAAAAATGAGATTATGTGAGCCTCTTGGTTACTCAATGACGCAAGAACCACTGGTCCGATTTACATGAAATTTGCATGGATGTAGCTTATTATTATTATTGTAGTTACTGTATAGGCTACTTTTGATTTCGGTATTTTTTGCTATTTAAACATAGCGACTATTTTAGAGACGTTCTAAAAATTGTTTAACATTATTTATTATGGCGAAATTTTTTATGTCGCCTACAACAAACGTAGGTATGTCGGTTACACAGGATCTATAAAGCAATACCCAACAAAAAATTCTTATACTGTGTATAAAAAAATTAAGAATACTAAGTATAAGATCCTTTAGACAATCGAAAAGTATGAAAAAGGAATACTCGAATTCATCATAAAACTTTTGCTATATGTACTTATTACCATGATGGACTTGTTTTTAAACAAAATACTCACGGAGAATTATTTTTGAACATGAGACCCTATAGACAGGTAATACGAAAAGAATTGAACATTTCATCGTTAGTAAATATAGAAAAAAAATAAGAATAACGTAGATAAAAATATAACGAAATCCACCTGACAGTCAATTTTAAGAACCACAGATTTATAGGAAACTAAAACCTCAAAGTTAAGACCATCTGAATAAAAAACATTTTTATATATTAAATTTGATGTTTGAATAAGATAGAGTAGTTTATTATCATCTGCCATAATACGCATATACAAGACAAAGCGTTTAGATCTGAGTCGTTTACTATTAAACATGTCTTAAGGGTAACCTCACCTAACCTCACCCACTGCGCAGCGTCGCGTAGGCGCCTAAATTCTTCTTAATTGTTTGAAACTCATACCAACCGATAGAACAACAATGGAATTGATGATAGAATTTAAATGAAATATGACACTGGTGTGTCGTAGGGGTTATATCCGCAAGCCAATGATAAAACCGGCGATAGTCAAACTGTACGCCTACGATAGTGCTAGGGCCCGTGAAAAGATGATTACATTGACAAATGGCGGCCCTCGGGGCAACCTCGGTAATCTACTGCCGAATGTTCTACAATTAATTCTCGTCTCTATCTATGCTGAAATTATTCCTTGATGACATTTAAATATAGGTTGAAGAACAAAGTTTGTATTGTAATGCCTTAAGATTGCATATCAAAATCATTTTCAGCCGCCTAATTCAAATTGAAATAGCATTTATTCAAAATTCAACTCATTTGAAAGATGCCACATTTCGAAAAACGTTTTACAGGCCATAACAGTAGTAATAAAATTAATTCAACTATTTAAACCGTATTATCATATATGAAAAAAAAAATTAAAACTTGAAAATTCATGCAATCATATTTTTGAGCTACACGCCGAATCTCATAAATTACATGAAACAATTATTACTACCCTTGATATGAAATGATGTCAAACCAGCTTTAGAATATTAAGGCTGCACTATCTGCACGAAGAAATGGCTTTAAAATACTAAATAGAATGAATATGTAAATACAGTGGCTCAGACGGACTGGATCGTCTAGACGTGACGAAAATATCAACGCGACCTAATCACTGAAGTACTAACGTTTTGTGGGCTTTTACACTACTGAAGCTATTGTATTTAAAGATCGTTAAGTTTGTGAACCCTCGTAAGAACAGTAACTTCTGACTGCTTCGCCTGAATGTCCTCTCAGAGTAAGAAAGATATTTTTGAAGTGAAACTTCTTTAGGCGCATGAGGGTAAAATTTTTACAGATGAAACGTCACGCCGGTATGCAACG